>APFE030019147.1:91592-163591 GCA_000404065.3 Pinus taeda
TATTATCCAACCAGATTGGATAAATGAAGCAAGGGAGGAATGGAAGAATGACGAATAAGTATGGGCACTTATTCGAAAGTTACAACAAGATTCCAGTACGTTTGATACATTTAGTTGGCAAAATGATTCGTTATGGTACAAAGATCGCTTATACCTCTGTAAGAATTCCCAGCTAAAACAAAAGATTCTTATGGAATTGCACACTTCTCCCTTAGGAGGGCACTCAGGATTTTTAAAAACTTACCACAGGGTTAAGAGAATTTTTTTGGGATGGCATTAAATCAGATATTCAAAAGTTTGTGGCAGAATGTTTGGTTTTCCAACAAAATAAAGTTGAAACAATTAAGACACCGGGTCTATTACAACATTTATCCATTCCAAGCCAACGCTGGGAGGAGGTTTCAATGGATTTTATCAGAGGTTTACCCAAATCCGAGGGAAAGAGTGTCATCATGGTGGTAGTTGACAGACTTACCAAGTATGCACACTTTTGTGCATTATCACATCCATTTAAAGCCAATACAATTTCCATGGCATTTATGGAAACAATTCAAAAGCTACATGGAAATCCAAAGATTATTGTAAGTGATAGAGATCCCATTTTCACTGGAAATTTTTGGACATAATTATTTTCTTGTCTTGGTACTCAATTAGCTCATAGCTCATCTTTTCATCCTCAATCTCATGGGCAACCTGAGATATTAAACAAATGTTTGGAAGGATATCTTCGTTGCTTTATATCTAATAAACAGACACAATGGGTCAAATGGTTGCCTCTGGTTGAATGGTGGTATAACACTTCCTTTCATACAACAACAAAAATGACCCCATTTACGGCACTTTATGGATATCAACCACCATCCATCACATCATATTTAAGAGAAAATTCTAAGGTTCAAGCAGTGGAACATAACATCAAACATCAACAACAAGTCCTCCAACTCTTAAAGGTTAACCTCGTGTTGGCACATAATAGAACGAAACAACTGGTAGATCAACATCGCAGTGAAAGAATTTTTGATGTAGGTGATTGGGTATTCCTACGGTTACAACCATATAAGCAAATGTCCCTCAAGCAAGCTAAGAAGGATAATAAATTATCACCAAAGTATTATGGTCCATACAAGGTGTTGCAAAAGATTGGTACTATGGCATACAAATTGGAGCTTCCTGCAGCTTCTCGATTGCACCCAGTTTTACATGTTTCATGTTTAAAGAAGGTTATAGGAGACAAGCTCCCAGTTCAAACAATATTGCCAAAACTTGACGAGGAAGGAAAAATTATATTGGAACCGGAAGCAGTCATAGAAACAAGAACTCGACAATTATGAAATCATTCAATTTCAGAGTATCTTATCAAGTGGAAAAACTTATCCACTGAAGATTCCACATGGGAGGATGAGAATTTTATACAGAAGCATCTAGAACTTCTCAAGTGTTGAGGACAACACTTTTTTGAAGGAGAGGGGCGTGTTGGGTCCCTATAATACTAGTGATTACCCCATTAATATTGTATTTTTACCCCTTATTAATATTGTTGTGCCCCTATTCTCCCCATATTGTTATTACTGTGCCCCATAAAATCCCTCTATTGTTATTTTTGTGGCTTTATATTATTATTGTTAGGTCGGCTGGGTTATATGTGATCCTTAGACTCTATATATAGAAGGAGGTTTTGTCATTTGAATCATCCAAGAATTGTTCATTTATGTAATGTAAAGGAGGTTGTCCCCTCGAAGAGGTTGAATTCTAAGGCGTTGATTTATCTTTTCTATCTTTTCTTGAGCTGGTTTCATAACACTCACACTCCTTTATCCATTCAAACCTCTTAAAGTTTCTCTATAATGATGTAATAGGATAAGAGACCTATGAGAAGTTCTTAATGAACCTCCTGTAATAGCCTGCCAACCCCATGAAAGATCTCACCTCATCTACATTTCTAGGATTTACCCACTCCATGATGGCCCTTATATTTTCTGGATCTACTACAATTCCCTCCTTGGAGACAACATGCCCCAAGTAATGTACCTTAGTCTGGAAGAAACTACACTTGCTGAGCTTAGCATACAATTGATTCTCTCTTAACAACCTCAACTGCTCGTCATGCTCTTCCTCATTTTTATAATATACCAATATGTCATTAATGAACACAATAACAAACTTATCCAAATATAGACGCAACAAAATATTCATCAAGCACATAAATGTAGTTGGAACATTAGTCAAACCGAACATAACTACATCAAACTCATAATGCCTATATCTGGTCCTGAAGGTTGTCTTTTAAATTTTCTCTTTGATGTGTACCTGGTAATATCTGGATCTCAAATGAATATTCGAGAATACTAATTCTCCCTTCAACTGATCGAACAAGTCATCAATCCTCGGTAACAAATACCTATTCTTGATGGTTACTTTATTCAACTTCCTGTAGTTAATGCATAATATGAGAGTACCATATTTCTTCTTTACAAACAATATCGGTGCGCCCCATGGTGATACACGTGGAATAATGTACCCCTTGTCCAACATTTCCTTTAAGTGTAGCTTCAACTCTACCAACTTAGGTGTGCTCATCCTATAAGGTGCCTTTGATGCCAAAGCTACCCCTGGCACCAACCCAATAGAAAATTCTACTCCCTATGAGGTGGAAACTCTGAAATGTCCTCAGGAAATGCGTACTAAAATTGCTATAGAATTGGGTACCTTCTCAAAACATTTGCATCCTCAAATTTCTTACCTTTGTGACTAGAAATGTGCACTGCAAATAACATACACCCTTTCCTGTAACTGCGCTTTGCCTACATAGATGTTACCATCCTAACTTATGTGGTTTTCTCAATTCCCTGTAAGACTCTTGGTTCTCCATTGTCATCCAAGCACTCAATGTCATTTTCATAACAATCCACCTTGGTTCTATGAAGATACAACCAATCTATTCCCAAAAATATATTATATGATCCCAATGGTAATACATTCAAATGTGCTATGGTAGGCATACCATTCAAATCAATTGCACAAGCTCTTACCCAATGGTGAACTTGCTTCTTTGTACCTATATCCAATGACACCAACCAATATTTTGCATGTAATTCCTTACTAAAACCACACTTATCCACCAAGTCAGGACTAACATTGAGATAGTTAGATATAGGGTCAATCAAAATAGAAATAACTTAATCACAAAGATTACCGTACATCTTAGTGATAGATGCTTGATGGTCTGCCTATTTGTTATCCATTGTAGCATAGATAGTAAGAACATTGACTAACATCCCCAACAGTCTGTGCGTCCTATGCACTATATATCTGAGGCCTAGCACCCTAATTTTGCAGACAATCTCTCCTGCGATGATCCTTGCCACCAGTACAACACTCTATAGGCTACTATCCTCCATCCTTATTACGTTCTTCTAATCAAAATATGTGTCCTATGTCAGATGCATTGAACTTCTTTGATGGCACTGCATTTTCTTTATTACCCGTGCCCCGCGGTCTTACTTGCTTCTTGTCCCATTTTACTTTGTTATTTGCATCACCTTTCCAGTCTGGTTTAGTCTCGGATCTGCCTTTGATTGTTCATAGCAATGCTTTAGCATTTGGATGGACTCCTCCAATGATCTAGGCTCATTGAACTCAGTTATGCCTATGAATGCCATCAATAACCCACTAGTGAATCTTTGAATCTTGGCGCACATACCTCAGTAGCTCCAAGAACTTGTTAGTGTACTCATTGTCTTTCATAGATCCCATCTTTAGCTCATATACTTCTTTTTCCCTGCCATCAAAGTTTCTCTCCGATATATACTTCTTCTTGAATAGCCACTCAAACTCACTCCAAGTCAATTCTTCCTCATGTATACCTTTGACATTGTTCACATCTTCCCACTAAATGTCTTCTTTTCCTTTAAGACTGAATGTAGCTACTCTGGCTTTGATGTTCTCTGAATAGTCATGCGGCCTAAAGAAATTCTTCATACCAGGCAACCATGCCTTTGCATCCCGCGATTTCTTCACCTCTTCATTAAATGTAGGTGGATTTTATTTCTTAAAATCATCCAGAAAATACCCCTTATTGCTCCTCCTGTAAGGATGATAACGATATCGATCATCATGTCTATCAGAACGAGAAAGAGAATGGTACTTGTGCTTACCCCCTCCCTATCCAGAATGTAAAGAAATATTCCATCTCTGATTGTGTCATCTCCATCTGACATGTGAACAACATGCGACCTACTGCCATATGCCCCATTAGTGTTGTCCTCCTTTTGATGGCTGATCCGAAGTGGTCCCTATCGCTGCAAATCTGACAAACTCTGAAGTATCACTGCATTTACCTCTGCTAGTTTCTCCTGTGCCTGTATGATTTTATCATTATATTCCTTAAAACTCCTTATTTCTTCCTTTAAGCTTCTCAATGTATCTGCCAAATCGGAAGAGTTCCCAACACCATACTACTCATATGATCCATAGGGAGAGTCTTTGTAGTCTACCATCTTGCTAGCCATTTGATATTTCTTCCTGCAAGGTATACCATGTCAGCTAAACCAAATCACAATAAACCAACATACCTTAGTATAGTTTGGGGAGGATACCTCATCTGCAATATCAAGAAATTAGCGTGATACATGTATAACATAATCATGACAACATATAGAAACATAACACATAAGCATATAACCATGTAACCATCATTCTATCTAGAGTTCAACCACCGATGCATGACCATGTCAACCACACATACTATGACCTCATGCATAATGACATCAACCATACCAATATATGTGGACAATGCACAATCGTAAATGTAGACGATACACCAACATACATGCAGACAACACACAAGCATAACCATGGTCCACACAAATGTATAAACACATATAATCAAGCATAAACGGACAATACTTGTAACAACAGGTAGCAACATGTAACCAAGCATACAAAGATGATACATGTAAGTGACATATAACAACATGTAACCGGTCATACACTGATAAATTTGCATTCCACCACAGCACCATCAACTTCCACATGGTGATATCATTACAACCATGATCAATACCATGCAAATGCAACAAGCACATGGAATACAAGAATAAGAGACACACATGTAATTGACATGAATGTGTGAACAACACACCCATCCCATCCAGTTTGAGGGGTGAACCATGCTCTGATACCACTCTGTAACACCCTCCTCCCACATCTACCCTAGTAACTAGCCAACCAGGGTAAACATGTGACAAGAGGCCGCTATGATATGATTCGACATCCTAAGTTACATTAAGGAAGTGGAATCGATGGAAACACACCATACAGACCTTTAACATCAACATTACGAACCTTAGGAAGCATCCCAACCTTTCTGCCAACCAGCACCTTGGTCCCACTGAGATTTTTTACCACTTGACCCTTAGGTGCTCCCATGATATAGGTTTTCCAACGTCTAGGAGGCTTGGACACTCTCATGACAAGGCATGCCAGTCTCCAGGGACTAGTTTGTGTGGTGTTGTGCCGATGTCCCTGAGATTTGAGCCACTTTTTCAAGCCCAACGCCTAGGTTGCTACCCATAATTAAATGACATTTTCAAAAAAATAAGATAATAGGGAAATAACAGTACAAATACAATTACTTGAAGAAGACCTTAACTGGACCCCTACTTGTCATGATAGACATTTCGTCAAACATATCACGAATATGTAATCTACAGGAGTAAATAACAAACCTAAGCATTAGGGTCTCATACTTAGCTGAGAATCGCTAAGAATAATTGATGCCTCAACATATTGATTTCCATTTCATCCATTAGGTCATAGATAAATTGTTCATTCATTTACAAGTAGAAACATGATGAGAGCCATACATAACTATTGTCATAAAACATATACATAACTAACATGATAGCAACAAAAATACCAAGGAAGTCTTAGCCATATAATCCACACATAAACTAGTATAATACTCATAGAAATACAAGGAGAAATAACCTCATATTGATGATGCAAAATCCAAACTCGAGATGGGATTTCCATGTTCCACCTGACCATAGAATAGCTAAGTCAAATCTCTCTTTAGTCATTCACCCCCGTGCCATATTCCAAGCATGAGTGTGGGATCTCATAGAACACATCAATCCAAAATCATCTAGGGCTTTGAGAAGCCATCCACCTCAACCCATCAAATAGTGATTCCACCTCATGGTCGTACATCACAAAACCATCATCATATTGGTCTCTATCCAAGCCTTCCAAGGCTCCAGAGCGTTTGTCCAACCAAGGCATCTAGGACTAATAACTCAAACCACAACTTATTTCAGGCTTCTAGAGTGCTTGTCAAACTAGGGCTTCCAAGACTAGTAACTCAACCCACCAAGGGCTTCCAGAGCATTTGTCCAACCAAGGCTTCCAGGACAAGTAAGTCAAGGCTTCTAAAGAGTTTGTCCAACCAGGGCTTCTAGGACTAGTAACTCAACCAAATCTAAGGAAACATGAGAACCAACCAAAACAAAACAAGGAAATAAATCCACAATCACCATGGCTATCTAGGAAATGGCAAGGCTAGGCAAATCCACTGTCAATCTCGACCATCCTCCATGCCAACGAAAGATCATGACTAATAAACCACATGCATATTCCATGCATGCCAAAGCTAGTGAGGAAAACATACATGCAACTTGGTACCTACAAGTAAAACTCGTTGTGGATGTTGATCCCGATGTCTTCTTGCGCTTCCCTGCTCTTCCTTTGCCTTCTTGCTCCAAAAATCCAAGTATGTCACACTCTCCAAGAGTGCTCCAATAAAACTGTAAGTGTCCATGAGTATAAGAGAGAGATAATAATGAGAGAGCTCCAAAAATAAATTGACAAAAGTCTGTGTATTTATCCTTAGAAGCCTTTTTATTATTTTCCCTCATTTGCCTCCTCACATGCAACATGTGACCTTTCACCTCCCTTTTCTTAAGACGATTCAAAAGAAGAGACATCAACTATCTCAGAGGCAGTTGTACTACAAATAAGTGAACTTGGAATCTCATGAACAAATTTCTTCTTAACATGTGGTAGTTGATAAATGGTGTCCTCCTTTGCTATGAGATGCAGAGTAAGTGATCATGATCTTCCTTCAAGTCCTTATATGCATAAAACATGTTGTTATCTACTTGAAGTGGAGTAGCTTCCTCACGAATATCTTCAGTGGTGGCCTACAAATGGGAAGCCTCATTATTTAGCTACAAATTGAACACTTATAACTGGTGAATGTTGGTGTTAAAGTCATCATTCTTTTCAAACTTCAATATCCTATTCAACTCATAAGTTGTTTTCTCTATATCCTTTCTTAAAGAAATAAACTCAACGTCTTGCTTCTTACAATTTTGTTCCTTTACCATTAGTTGGATTTTCATCACTTCTTCTATATTTTTTGCTCTTTCTAGTTAATCTTTAAACCAATAATAACCTTCTTTGTAATATAAATGAAAAATGAAATCATACCAAAGAGAAAAAAATAGTAAAGTGATTCAGGTAAGATACAAAAAATATGAATATAAAATTAAATTTTTTTACATATGAATAAAGTATTATAAGATGAGCAATGTAGGAAATATATATAAAATAAAAGAATATGAAGTAGATTGAGTTTTTGATAACTAATTTAATAAGGTATATTTGTGTTATTTTTAATCCAAAATAATGTTATTTATGTGAATGTTAATTTGTAGAATGTAAACAAAAAAATGTTATTAAAATTGGGACGTAACTAATGGAATATGATATATATAAATGCATGCTAAATCGGTATATTCTAATTGATACTAATCATCAACTCTGGGTGTTTATTTAAGACAAAAGGAATATATAAGATTGAGTGAAACATACATACTTTTCCTGGTAAGTTTTTCAAATATTTGAGCCATTTGCCACTGGGTATATTCTCAATATCCTTGGAATATGATATATATAAATGCATACTAAATCGTTATATTCTAATTGACACTAATCACCAACTCTTCGTGTTTATTTGAGACAAAAGGAATATATAAGATTGAGTGAAATATACATACTTTTCCTGGCAAGTTTTTCAAATATTTGCGCCATTTGCCACTGGGTATATTCTCAATATCCTTCCAGCAAGGTGTTCCAATGACATTAAATATACCATCTAACTACAATAATAAAATAATTTTGATAAGTTTATTTTATCAATTAAAAATTAAAATAAACAAATAGAGAGTAAATTAAATAAAAGCATTAAAACTTTACCAGTTGAAATCTAAATTGATCATGATCTCCAAGAAAAAATTCATTATCTTTTGGTGTTCTATACTCTTCCTTTCTGCAATATCATAATATTGAAATTAAAAAATATAATTTCAACTGATAATAGCTCATACAAATAATAATTTTGTGGAGTAAGATATTAAGATACATATAAAAATTTATATTTTAAAAATAAAATATTCTTAAATTTAAATATTTTTTTCCTCAAAGATATAGGTAATAAATTATTGGTTTTCGCGGTGCATTATATAGATATCAATTTTTGGGATTCAACTCCGTGAAGCAAGCCATTCACCATGACTATTCTATGAAGATAGCTAACTGAGAAATTGAGAAATTAATCCGACTACCTCTCATGAAAATGATCATAACTATATCTTCCCTTTTGCAATTGATCAAATTTCAAATTAAAAAAATAATAATCTAAATTGATAATAGCAATACATATAATAATTTTTTTAAATACATATTAAATATACATATAAAAATATATATACATGTGTTAGAAAATCATATTTAAAAATAAAATATTTTCAAATTTAAAATAAAAAAAAAAATTCCAAAGAAATAGGTATTAAGTACTAGGGTTTTTGCAATGCATTATATTAGATATCATTTTTTGGGATTCAACTGCATTAAGTCATTCATCTATGACCATTTCCATGAGAGGTAGTTGTAATTGAGAAATTAGTCAGTTAAGACTACCTCTAATGGAAATGGTCGTAGATGAATGACTTACTTAACGCAGTTGAATTCCAAAAAATGATATCTAATATCAACTGCATTAAGTAAGACATTAATCTATGACCATTTCCATGAGAGGTAGTCGTAACTGAGAAATTAGTCAGTTATGACTATCTCTCATGGAAATGGTCATAGATGATGACTTACTTAATGCAGTTTAATCCCAAAAAATGATATCTAATATAATGCACTATGAAAACCCCCAATACTTTTTTTTTTAGGCTGTGGTTCACGAACACCCTGGTCAACGGGTGGCGCTATGTCCACCAAAATATCTGGGCTAATCAACCCCAAAGGGAATCTAGCCTTGCAACCCATTAGCAAAGCCTGACCCCAAGGGCTTCGGGGAGATTGGACCCTGTGACCTCCCGATGGCGAGGCACCAATTTTGACCAATTGAGCTAACCCTTGGGGCTTGAAAGCCCCCAATACTTAATACCTATGTCTTTGGAATTTTTTTTTTTTTTTTTGAAAATATTTTATTGATTTTCTAACACAGTATATATATTTTTAATGTACATTATTATATTAAACAAAAATTATTATATGAATAGCTATAATCAACAAATACCTTTCATGGAAAAAGGTCAAGAAAAAGGACTTACTAAAAGTATGAACCAAAATAATACTGACATAGGTATTGTCAATATCTATAACTCAGATATTATTATTTATTCTTTGGAATACTAATACATATAGACATTTATGAAATATCAATTAATCAAAATTTTAATTTAATTAAATAATTATAATTAGAACTTGTATAAAATAAATAAAAAGTTTATTGAGATTTACATTCTTAAATATATTTATATTAAATTGTAAAAACTCAATAAACTTATTTATTTATTTTAATACAATATATTTACTCTATATTAATTACAATTTTTCCTTAGGCCAAAACGTAATTTAAATATTAAATATTTACTTTTAAGTCCTTCGAAATATTAAAACAAAGAGTGTGCATCTCTCTCCATTCAACCCCAAATGAATCTTGTACACCATCCACAGTTAATGAATTAAATTAATTTTAAAAATTAAGTATTTGAAATGTACTTAAAAGGCCTTTTTTTTTCGATAACAAGCCATGAACTTCAGAGCCTAATGGGACTGATAATTTCATGGTATAGAAAATGGACGAATTTCAGAGTCTAATGTTAATGATAAACAAACACCGAGAGCTTCATTCTTTTAGTAGAAGAAGAGATCTTCATTCATAGGGAATATGTATGTATATTATTTTTTTGAATTTTTTGAATTAAATTTTTTTATATACATTTTTCCAAACCTATTATCTATTATATTAATTATTTAGTTTTATATTTATGTAATGGTAAATTTGTTATATTATTATATTAGTTTTATATTTATGTAATGGTAAATTTATATTTATTAGAAGTAGATTAGTGAGCTAAGCTGAGAGTAAAGATTGTTTTATTTTGTTAGGAGATAGTTTTATAAGAGGATGGTCAATAAATTAGTTGTTACAATATTATGTTTTTTGGAATGAGAACGAAATAGATTGTGCGTGTTTAATTCTATCTTAGATTTGTCCTTCTAAAGATTGTTTTATTTTGTTAGGTGATAGTTTTGTAAGAGGATGGCCAATAAATATTGTTATAATATCACGTCTTTTGGAATGAGAATGAACTAGATTGTGAGTTTCTAATTCCATCTTAGATTTTCCCTTCTTTGGAACTAGAACTAGATTGTGACTGTCTAATTCACACTATCTTAGATTTGAGAAATGGAGGTAATTATGTCAATTGTTTTATTTTGTTAGGTGATAGTTTTGTAAGAGGATGGTCAATAAATTAGTTGTTACAATATCACGTCCTTTGGAATGAGAACTAGATTGTGAGTGTCTAGTTCTAACTTAGATTTGAGAAATGAAGTCATGACCTTGTTTGGAATGAGAACTAGATTGTGAGTGTCTAATTCACGCTATCTTAGATTTGAGAAATCGAGTTAATTATGTCAAATCTTTATCATAAGGTTCTCTTTTTCTTTTCTTTTTTTCTTTTCTATTTTTTTTTCCGAGCTAGTCAAGAAAAAAGTAAATTAAATAGAGAAGGTTGACTCAAAAATATCCAATAGGAAATGACAATTGACTAAGCCACCACAGAGTGAAAACTTAAACAAAAAATTATCTAGGATTGCTCATAGAAGCGGAAACAAAAATGGTTGCTAGACTATTAACCAAGTTAAATGATCATGGGCATACCATAGTTAGCAAAAGCCTATACCTACACATGTCAGGAAGAAAGAAGAATGGAATCAATGCTAACAGACTGATTGTAGGACTCTAGGAGAGCTCTTAATGGTAGTTGAGAAGATCAACACAACAATGTTGATTAATGCTTAGAAGATAAGAGGCAATGCTCAATAGGAAGAAAGAAATGATTGTGAGAATCCAAACAAATGGATATCTAAAACATGAAATGATTGTCTGAAGGGAAAAGAGGATATTAGCAAGAAAGGAATTGAACCATGCTTTGGTACCATGTCAGAGGTAACTCTTCAAGTGATGTATTTCACTAATGAGAAATTATATTTATATAAATAAATGACCCTTTATTTTATTACTCATCTTCCTAATTTTATTTATGTGCAATTTATTTTAGGAAAAAATGTTTAAGGACTATACCTAACAATTTTTTTTTTAATTTATTGATAGGAGGTGTGTGTGTGGTGCTAATGATCTTAACTTGTCATTATTAATTCAAGATTAAACTTATTTACTAGTGAAGTTGATTATGAGTGATTTTTACATATATTATATTGATTGGATGGAATTAAATCTATTTTGGAAATAAATTGAAAAATAAGAAAAAAAAAGAAATAAGTAAGAACAAAATACATTTCGTAACTTTATTCATTTAGCCAAATTCATGTTTATAGTTTTACAAAAGGTCCATAAAACAACTAATTAGCTAACTTGCATGCAATCTAAACACCTAAAGAAATGATAAATTCATGTTGCTTGAAGGCTAAAAGAAATAATAAACAATGCCTGTGCATGTAGTTTGAAGGCTTAAACATGTGTCTAACTAATAAATTGGGTTGACTAGCATTCTCTTGGGAATTGTTCTCTAGATGTGCATTTTCATTATCCTCATTTGTTCCTCTTAGTTTAGTTGGAAAACATCCCCACTTTCCTCTTGATTTAGGAAGGGAATTTGTTGACAAGAGGATAAAACAACAAGAAGTTTATCAACCACCATTTCTATCCACATTTATGTAAAGAAATCTATTCCTCCAAGAATTGTTCTCTGGATGTGAATTTTCATTATCCTCATTTGTTCCTCTTAGTTTAGTTGGAAAACATCCCCACTTTCCTCTGATTTAGGAAGGGAATTTGTTGACAAGAGGATAAAACAAAAAGAAGTTTATCAACCACCATTTCTATCCACATTTATGTAAAGAAATCCATTCCTCTAAGAATGACAATGCAATCGTTTAGTTTGAAGGCTTAAACATGTGGCTAACTAATAAATTGGGTTGATTAGCATTCTCATGGGAATTGTTCTCCTTGGGATGTGCATTTTCATTATCTGCATTTGTTCCTCTTAGTTTAGCTGGAAAGAATCCCCACTTTCCTCTTGATTTGAGAAGGGTAGTTGTTGACAAGAGGATTAAAAAGAACAAGAAGTTTATCAATCACCATTTCTATCCACATTTATGTAAAGAAATCCATTCCTCCAAGAATGATAGTGCAGTCATTAGGATTATCAATCCCAATGCTAAATCTCCTAAGAAACCATGTCATTAGTGATTTCAATCGAATATGCAACTAATTTTGTTGAGATTGAATGAAGGATGATCTACAACCACTACAAGGTAGGATAAAACTATGGTGTAGCAACTAGTGCAAGGAACACTAAAACCATTGAATATATTCTAACAATAAAAACTCGTATTACATCCACCACCAATCATTTGAATACATCACAATAACCACCCAAAGAATACATATCCATTATTATCACATATGTTATATGGCCAAAAATATAAAACCAAACATTTTGAAGTCATGTTACAAAACCCACTCATGTAAAATAGAATAGAAGAAACTTCTAGCATTAACTACCAACCATTGAAACCCATCCATTTCATTACGCACACACACACGCACACACACACACATGTAGAAATTATGGTGTAGATTTGCAACTGTTCATGAAGTTTTAATCAAAATCTCAAGGCATAAAACTACTATATTTCTCTTCGGAATTCAATTCAAAATTTAGAACATCAATCAGAAGCATGCAATGAGAAATAACATACATGCACATATTATTTTTCCATGGGAAAACAATATGCTAAAAACCCTTATGTCTACTTGCATTAATATGATGAACAAAGATGTATTACAATTTATCTTCTCAACTGAGCGCAACATGCAAGTGAATAACAAATCTCTCTACTCAATGAGAAGCTTTGACGTAGTCTTAGTTAGTTTCTGAATCTGTTTCAGCCCCTATTTCCTTGCACATGCACACACACACAGACACACACATGTAGAAATTATGGTGTAGATTTGCAACTGTTCTTGAAGTTTTAATCAAAATCGCAAGACGCAAAACTACTGTATTTCTCTTTGGAATTCAATTCCCAATTTTGAACATCAATCACAAGCATGCAATGAGAAATAACATACATGCACATATTATTTTTCTATGGGGAAACAATCTGCTAAAAACCCCTATGTCTGCTTGCATTAATCTGATGAACAAAGATGTATTACAATTTATCTCTTCTCAACTGGGTGCAACATGCAAGTGAATAACAAATCTCTCTACTCAATGAGAAGCTTTGATGTAGTCTTAGTTAGTTTCTAAATTTGTTTGAGCCCCTATTTCCTTGCACACTTCCTTGAGAAATTAGGCGCCTATTATTTAGGGAATTCCTCAAATTGATTGAGCAATTCCCGAGGTTGATCATCTGACTACATGCAACACTTTTACACTCAAGATTGGTCTACAACTAATGTTACATTGTCTTAGAATCTCCACCACAGATGGGGAACTCAAGTTTTCTACATGCACTAGATATTTTGGGTTGATTGATCAGTTAACTAGATGATCATTGAGTTAGATTGAAGTACCACTGCACAATTGACCTTCCACTAGTTCCTTCAACAATTGGAACTAGTTTAATTGAAAACAACTTGAAATAACTGACCATGATTACTACACATTTGAAATCACACATGCGTAACTAAACTCCAATCCCTCCAACATGAAGTTCCTGAGTAAACTAGGTGACACAAGCCATTCCACACAAATTCGCTGCATCCAAGTTGTTTGCTAACATTAAAATTCAAATTTGGCAAAATCAAATTGAGAATTTCTTGTTGCATTTTTTCTATAAGTTTTTGTAGCATTGAATGTGTTCTAAACACAAAATTTGGTGGAGAAGATAGTATACATGTATTCTCCAAAACCCCCACAAATCATTTATGGGAATTCCACCTAGAGACGGCTTAATTAAAAGAATTAATTAGTTTTTTAATATTTCTTAAGTCTAGACTTAGGAAATATGATTAACTAGAGGGTATTAATTAAGTCATGGTGAGAATATTCTAGAAATTATAGTTAATCTTAGCCATCGATTAAGTTTTAATCATGGGTGATGTCTCAACGAGGCTTGGAGAACACAAACTAGTTGTTTGATTTCAATGGTAGATCGATTTCCTAAGTAGTAGCACTGAATTGCCGAAGAGAGAGCTAGTGAGCTCGAAGTAGTGAGAGAGGGGAAGAGATAGTGGGGCCAGAGTAAGATTTTCCAGTTTCGGCAAGTGCATTGCAGAGAGGCAGTGATTTCCACAGAGAGGCAGCGTAGAGTCCTCTAGAGGAGATTTCCGTTTTGCTAGGGAAAACTCAAAACTCAGTGCGAGAAGTTGGATAGAGGTTCTAAAGGCTAGGAGAATCAATTTCCAAAACAATAGTTGATGATACAGTGAGAGGTGACGCAATTTCGAGCTAGAGGAACATAGTGACTATGTACATTAACGCAGAGACTACACAGAGGTAGTAAGGGATGACTCAGTTTCGAGCGTGAGGTTAGTGTCAGATCGCCTATGGAACGAGGAATTTTCCTCACTAGTTATTATTACCAGTTTTCCTTTGTTTGGGTTGCTAGTTTAAGCATCTATAGATTGTACTCAGTTTTCAACACTGCATAATATCAAAAACCTTAGCTACTACACCAATTTTCCCTAGTTGGGTTTTTCTGGGGACTTAGTTCAAAAATAATTGTGTATTTTTGTGTGTGTGCATCTATTCTTCCAACTTTTTTATTTCTTCTGCAATATTTATTTTGTGAAGGTTGCAGTGTATTTAAATCTATGTTTTCCATAGCACACAAGAATTAAATTGTTTAATCAAATTAACAATTAGAAGAATTGCCATAAGTTGTTGCAATAGGATTCAGGGTTTGACGAATTTTCACATGGTATTAGAGTGCAGATTGTAAGTCAAAGAGCTTAGTAGCAGAATAGAAGAGAAATTTCATAGCTCTGCATAGGCAGAAGTTTGAAATCCTCAGAGGCAATGCAATTCTTGGCCAAGAGGGTCAATTTTTGATGAAAAGTTTATTTCTTTGAGAGAATCGACAAAGAATAAATTTTCATATAAAAAATTACCAGAGGCAAAGGGAGAAGTAGCATTTTCCTTGCAATCTTTAGCTAGGGCGCAGTCATTTCACAGCAGTTTGTTGGTGCAAAATAATTTCGGGAGGAAGGAATAACACACACTGAGGGAATTCTTTCCTCAGGGACCTTCTAGTCCAGATGTTTGATTTTTCACTACAAAGCAACATTAATTGTGAGAAAATTTTCCCACTCCAGCAGGGAGTGTGAAGATCCAGTCAATAGTTGCGTAGAGGAGAAGAGGAGTTTGACTTTTTACAGAGATGGCATCAGCAGGTCTAAGAGATTAGGATCAATTGGATAAAGCCTCCAACTATGCGATCTAGAAGGCAAGAATTTCCGGTCTTCTATATGCATATGATATAAAAGCATAGATTGATAGCATGGTAGCTATATCCACAGATGAATTTCAAATGAAGACCTACAAGAAGGAAATGGCGGAATTAAAGAGGTTGATTCTCGATGGGGTTCAAGATCACGTGGTGTCTCACATGGTAGGCAATGATATTTCCATATGTGGGAAGCTCCTGCTACGCTATATCAGGGATATTCTGAACAGTGGAAGATGTATCTTGAGGAGAAACTGAGATGTACAAGGATGCATTAAGGGGAGTACATAAACCCCTTTCTCACTAGGATTCAGGATGTCCAAGACCAGCTATTTGCAGTAGGCTTAGCACCCTAGCCTACAAAATTTGTGTGGTTAGCTCTAAAGAATGTTTCCGAAGATTGGTAGGTATTCATCCAAAGTATTCAGGGTAGGGACAATTTGCTAGATTGGGATCAAATGTGGGTTGATCTGCAATAGGAGGATATGAGGCGAGATTTGGTGAAGAACACCATCAGTAGTAGTGGCAACAGCAGTGGGACAAAACAAGTGAAAGTAGAGGAGAATGTGGCCCTCGCATCAAAGGGGCAGTAGGAGCAGTGTAGGAGAAAGAAGGACCTTTACAAGGTCTAATGCTTCAGATGTGGTGAATTTGCCACTATAGCACCCAATGTCTTATCTGGAAGGACAAGGAGGAGAAGCAGGACCAGTCGACAGCTCATGCAGAGATCAATAGGGTGTCCCCTAGATTGGAGGAAGGGTTTGCCATTAACATTGATACAACTCCAACAGTAGTTGGGGTGATTTGGTTTTGTAGCCCTAGAAAGCTAGATGATGGGCAAGGTTCTTGAAAAGTTCCACCTCATGAATCAATACCTCACTACACGAGCCCATAACATGCAATAGCAGGATGGATCAGTGGCAGATGTTCCATTTAGATGCTAGAGTGAAAGATGTAGTGGCGAGTAGCGTTAGATACTAGGCAACACATTACAGAGTTGGCAGCAGTGCAATTGGCACAGAGTAGAGTCAGCAGCAACGGAGAGGCTTCAGTGACAACGCAAAGACTAGCAACAGTTAGAGACTCAAGAGAGAGATGCATCATACTGATCACAAATAACTCTATATTTTAGATGATTTTCAGTTGTAGTTGTTGCATTTGCAGTAACAACAGATGGAGAGGGAGCAGTGCAGATGCAGTGTTGACAACAATTTAGTAGGCCATCAACAACAAAGATGTAGCGTATGTGAGAGTTACACAGTATTTGGTGGGTAGCTACAACTAGACATTAGCAGTGTGATAGGAGGTGGTGCAAAGACATGGTGTTGCTTCAGTGGGTTGCAGTGCCAGAACACATTCCTTGCTAAGAGGGAGTGTTAGTTTTTGTAGCATTAGATGTGTTCTAGCCACGAAATTTGGTGGAGAGACTAGAATACATGTATTCTCCAAAACCCATAATTTTTTTTTGGAAATTCCACCTAGAGATGACTTAATTAAAATAATTAATCATTTTTTTAATATTTCCTAAGTCTAAATGTAGGAAATATGATTAATTAAAGGGTATTAATTAAGTCATGGTGAGAATATTATAGAAAACAACTTGGATTGAGTTCTAGTTAATCTTATCCATAGATTAAGTTTTAATCATGGTCGTTGATTTATCAACGAGATATTGTAAGAAGAAACTTGATGGGGCTTGGAGAACACACACTAGAAATTCAATTTCAACGGTAGATCAATTTCCTGACTAGCAGCATTGAGTTTTCAGAGAGATAGATAGTGAGATCAAAGCAATGAGAGAGGGTCAGATATAGTGAGGCTAGAGGAATATTTTCCAATTCTGATGAGTACGTTGCATAGAGACAATGATTTCCACAGAGAGGCGGCATAGATCCCTCTAGATGAGATTTCTATTTTGCCAGGGAAAAGTCGAAACTCGATTCTAGAAGCTGGATAGAGATTCTAGAGGATGGGAGAATTAGTTTTCCAGGCAACAGCTGATGAGACAGTGAGAGGTGACGCAGTTCCGAGATAGAGGAACAAAATGATTGTGTAGGATGACACAGAGACTATGCAAAGGTAACAAGGGATGACTTAGTTTCGAGCTGAGGTTAGTGTCAAATCACCTGTGGACTGAGGGATTTTCCTCACTAGTTATTATTGCCCGTTTTCCTCTATTTGGATTGCTAGTTTAAGAATCCATAGATTGTACTCAGTTTTCACTACTGTATAATATCAAAACCCTTAGCTGTTGCACCGATTTTCTGGAGTTGGGTTTTTCCGAGGACTTAATCCAAAAATAACGGTGTCATATTGTGTGTGTTCATCTATTTCTTCCAGCAATTTTATTGCTTTCGTAGTATTTGTTTTGTGAAGGTTACATTGTATTTGTTTTGATATTTTCCGTAGCAAAAAACAAATAATTTGTTTAATTAAATTAACAAATAGAAGAAATAACATTAGTTGCTGCAATACGATTCGAGGTTAGCTGAATTTTCACATTTTCAACACTCCCTCTCAGCAAGAAAGGGATTATCAACCACCCCTATCCTGTACCTATGGAACTTGAACTTCCCTCTTAACAAAGCCTTTTTCAAAACATCAGCATCATGTTCCTTTGTCGGAATGTATTGTAGGAACACTATCCATCTTTGCACACAATCCCACAAATGGTGATACCAAATATCTATATGCTTGGATCAATTGTGAAATACAAGATTTTTAGAGAGCTTGATACAACTCTAATTATCATAGTATATCACAGTTGGATCCATCATTTGACAATACAATCCTACAAATATTTTGTTTCTACTAAGTTGAGCACCATAGATATATGCTTCCTATTGTACCAGGAAACTATTGTGGACCCAAAAAAAATTCCACCTGATGTACTATTTTGCTCGGATGGACTCCCTGCCCAATATGCATATGTGAAGCCACACAACTTCACTCCCTTTGCCTGTCTATACCATAGTCGAAACTGTGTATTTCTTCTCAGGTACTGTAAAACATGCTTAGTTTCCTTCCAAAATAATTTGGTTGGCCTAACCATATCTTGGCTCAGTTGGTTGACTGCATATTACATATCCGGTTGTGTGTTCACAAGATACATTAGTGAACCCAATAATTTCCGATAAATGGTAGTGTCCAATTCTTCACCTGATGTGGTGTCCTCCTTCCTCTAGTTGGTTTCTAGAGGCGTCTGCATGAGTTTACAACTCTCCTTATAGAATCTTTGTAGTATCTCATTTGCATACTTTCCTTAAGATACAAATATTTCCCCATTTCCTTGTCATACTTCGAACTTGAGGAAGTAGTGCATGAGACCCATGTCCTTCATTTCAAATTCCCTTGAAAGGTCCTCCTTGCAATATTTGATTAGTTGTTAATCATTAGTCAAAATAAAATCATCAAAATATAAGACAATAATAAGCAGTTTTCCTTCTACCAATATGTAATAGAGGTTTGCATCTGCTTCACTTTTGGTGAAGCCAAAACTGGTGAGATAACTGTTGATCTTGGTGTGCCAAGCAGATGGTTCTTATTTGAGACCATACAATGCTCGCTTGAGTCTGCACACATTAGACTCTTGATCAAATGTCTCAAAATCTTCTTGTTGTTCGATGAACATCTCCACCTCAATAACACCATTGAGAAATGTTATTTTTACATTGATGTGGTGGATCTTCCACCCCATTTGCACAACCAGTACCACAATTGATCTCATGGATAAGTACCTTGCTACAAGAGCAAAGGTATCCTCATAGTCAATTCCCTCAACTTGAGAGTATCCCTCGGCCACAAATATGGCCTTTTAATTCTCTATGCTTCTGTTTTTTACATGCATAACTTTGAAGATCCATCTCAAACCCACAACTGATTTATCTGTCGATCATTGGATCACTTCCCAAACATTGTTCTTTACAACGGATTCATATTCCTCCACCATTGCATTAACCCATATAGGTTGCTCTATTGCTTCCATGAAAGAGGATGGCTCAGTCTCCACAAGATCAGTCATTAGAGCCTGTTAGTTCTGCTATATACTTCAGCTTTTGGAAGGACCAAACATCAACTTGGCCATGTGTTTATACTAAGAAGGGCAGATCACAACAGTCTTCTCTTCTTTTCCCTTTCATGCCCATTTATTCTCATAACCATGCTATTTCCATTTTCTTCCCTTTGCGATGCAATTTGGTTGCTATCACGCATAAACCCGTTGCACCCCTATGTTTTTGTCGTTGCGATATTGCGATGCGATCAGATCGCATATCGCAAAATGCATCCGTGCCCTGTTGCTTTCGTTACGCCCTATGTCTTCTGCAGATTGCGATATTGCGATGCGATCCGATCGCAAATCGCAAATCGCACCCAAATGTTAAGACTTCACCCTGTCTCCTCCACCGATGCGATGTTGCGATGCGACCTCAGTGCTATCGCATATCGCACCTCTTGCAAATCAAATCTTCACCGTCCATTTCTTTAATCTAACGGCTCATGTCCAAGTTGCACCTTTGTGCCTTCTCATTGCCTTCCGCCAGTATATGTTGATCATCCATCCAATTCATGCGACAACCAGTGTTCCTCTTTGGCCCTTCATCCATATTTGATGCGAATTGTTGTGCTTCTTTTTGGCCAAATTTTGGGCGTGCGAAGAAGCAAGTTATGATCTAGCTACCTGCGCATTAAAATCTCAGCTACCGCGGTTAAAGAGCAGCATGGTCAAGGACAAGGAAGTACTGCCTCGAGCAACTGAATTCATTAGGAAGTCAGGGACATTTATTCATAAAACATTCCTCCTGTTTGAAGAGTACAAACAGAGCCATTTCATTCATTAAAATGTGAAAATTGTGGCAGGGAGCCCATACCTAAATGTAAATGCAGTTGGTGATCCATTAAGACACCTCCACGCATAGGTTAGTAGAGATATTTTTGTAAATAAGTTCTATATATATCCAGAGACATGATGTAATCAGTTTGATGGGTGTTATATGAGTGCTAGTATGTTGTAAGTTTCAACATCTGGAGACTGTAAATACTGTGAGACCTGTAGCGTCTAATATTCACTTTCAACTAATACAAGCTTCTTTTGCTGTCATTTCCTCACTTTTCACTTCTTCTATGTTCCAGGCTATGCCTATTTTGCATTAATTCATGTTGTTGTGAATGTTTGGCATTAGAGGGGCTGTCATCCCGCCTCTGTGTTAGAAGCTAGAATGTTTCATTCAATTTTCTTACAGGTTTCTATTGTTTTAATACCAGAGAGCTGTCATCCTATCTGTGTATTAGATACTATATTTACAGACCTTTAAAACTGGTTGCAGCCGGCCATCACAGGGTCCTATGCATCTGCTGGTGTGATCAGGCTTCTCCATTATCACCATTTCCTTAAACTGTGAGTAATTGGTGGTTAAAAGCCTTGTAGTCCGGGGGTGTTCGCCCATGTCTGGGTTCAATCATAGTAGGAGTGGTTATCTGGCTTGAGTATGCAACATTTCTTTCATTCATCCACCATTTATTCAACATTTTGTTGAGTTTGTAATGTTCTCGAGCATCACTGATATACAACCTAAGTGAGTTTATTAGGGTGATAACGTTAATTGGTGCCATTGTCGGGGAGAGGAGATTGAAGCTTAGCTTCCCTGGGAGACAACACAGCTTCAAGATTTGATGACAAACAAGGTTTGAACATATATTTGGTTGTAATCATCTGTCTGGCAACTCCACTGGAGGAAGGCCAACCTTTGGCGACTCCACATTGAAGTTCTGGCTCATTTCGTGAGGCATACTCGAAGAAATCCTCAGAAATCTCCGGCTGAACCATTGCCTGACCCTGAGAGGATTGTCAAAGCGAAAAAATCATCACAGAAGGGGCATGAGGATCAGGTAAGCCTAAAAAATCTCAGTGATTTCTGAAAGATAAAGTTGTAGCTGAGGAATTACAGTCTGAAAATTTAGAGCCCTGCATCGTTAATAACGAAATTCCTTCAGATATTAATTCAGCCCCTTGTACAGTTAGTTTCCCCTTGAATCTTAGTCCAAAGAAAGCTTCCCATATTGTCCATAACATCCCAGTATTCCCTACCATCCAATCCACTAGTATTCTTCCACATATTCCAATTATGGCAAGATAGCAAGCACCTACGAGGATAAAAAGAATTGTAGCCTCTAGATACGGACCTTTGGTCTTTCCTGTCCCATTAAATCTGATGCCTGTGGGGGAATAGAAAAAATATATCCCTAAATTCATTGGAACGGAGGGAGTAACAACAGAAGAACACCTAGAAACTTTTTACAATTATGCTGATAATTTAGATATAAATGAAAATGATGTATGGATGAGAGTTTTTGTCCAGAGCCTTGATGAAGAGGCTAGGAAGGGGTTTAGAGAATTGGCCTAGAGATCAATAATAGATATTGAGGCATTAGATGATGCATTTTTGAAGCAATGGGGAGATAAAAAGGACTTGTTGTATTATCATACTGAGTTTGGTATCTAAAGAAGGAAAATGGGGAATCATTGCCTGATTTTAATAAAAGATTCAATCGTATGTATAGTAGAATACCAGCTGAGGTAAATCCAACCCCCACCACTGCCAAACTCACTTATGTCAATGCTTTTGACTCTGATTTTTGCCTATTATTGAGAGAAAGAAGGTGTGCTACTTTAACAGACATGCAATATGCAACATTAGAAGTAGAATCAAATATCTTGGCAGCAAAAAAACTAAAGAATCAAGCTGACAGAAGGAGACAGAGAAATCAGGCATATACTTATTCTACATCATCTTCAGACCCCAAATTTGATAAAATGACTAAAATAATAGAGTCATTGGCTGCAAAGATATCTAAGCTGGAGGTGGAGCAAAATTTAGGGAAAACAAGGCAGCAAAACACATTTTCTCCAAGAAATCAAAGTCCATTCAGAAGAGCAAATGAGTCGTTATAAATGATACAGAGGGGTGAAGAATTAAAAGAGGGTAAAAAAGTTAAAGTTCCCTTCCAAAATGTAGTCATGGAGGAAGAACAATTTGAAGAGGACGAGGATCAAATTCACTGCATGGAAGATAAAGGCAGCGTTGCATTTTTGACATTGGCCGAATATGAAGAACCATTGCTGCAAGAGAAAAACAGTTAGGAGTGGGACAGAGGGGCTGTTCTACAAGCTGGCAACCAGCAGAGATATAATCTGAGGTCAAATGAAAAAGTTGTCAATGAAAATCCTACACAAAAAGCTGCTATCCAAACAGAATCCCAGAATATCAAGCAGAGAAGACTAGCAGCTGATCCAATCATCCTCAAAGCTCCAGTTCAAGTGGTAAAAAGTTCTGATAAGCCATCTTCTTCTTTCAGCTTTGAGTCAGAGGTTCATAAATTGAAAATATATGTGCCTCTGGTT
Organism: Pinus taeda; assembly: GCA_000404065.3. Classification (NCBI taxonomy): domain Eukaryota; kingdom Viridiplantae; phylum Streptophyta; class Pinopsida; order Pinales; family Pinaceae; genus Pinus; species Pinus taeda. The sequence goes on from APFE030019147.1 coordinate 114,991, forward strand.
GAGTTGATGAAGAGTGAATTATTTAGAAAACATATACTTGACACCCTTGAGCTAGAAACCAAACAAACCTCCACTAACTCAGTCAATTTGCAAGATGACAAGCCTGCCATTGTGCTCAGTTCCATGATTGAACCTGCTGATAATAATTCTCCATCCTTTTATGTTTCCCTGACCATTCATGACAAAATCCTCCATAATTTCCTGCTAGACACAGGGGCCAGCGACAACCTAATGTCTAAAGTTGTCATGGAAGAGTTAAGCCGTGATATCACCAGACCTTATCATGATCTATTCTCTTTTGATTCAAGGAAAGTGAAATGCATGTGATTGATTAAGGACCTAGCCATTACCTTAACTCAGTTGCCCATGAAGAGCATGATGATGGATATCGTGGTAGCAGATGTGCCTCCCAAGTTTGACATGTTGTTGTTCAGAGGGTGGATTAAGAGACTAGGTGGGACATTACAAAATGATCTATCTTATGCAACTATCCCAGTTTTTGGAGGAGAAAGCAGGAGGCTATACAGAGAAGCACAGTTGGCATTTATTATCAGTGATAAGAAAAATCCTACAAATCATCCCATATATGCAGTGGACACTAACTTTGGAGCATGTATTCTCCAAATAGAAGAATCTCATAAGGATGAAATGCAGCTCAAGGAACCTATTCTTCGGGCCGATAAAGAGCAAGGAAGTCAGGTCTAGGAGATGTTCTTTGATGGAGCATGCACTAGGGAAACTGCAGGAGCAAGGGTAGTGCTAGTATCTCCTCAACAAGAAAGCATTCAACTGTCTTTTAAGCTGGTTTTTCAAGTAACCAACAATACAGAAGAATATGAAGCACTGTTGTTGGGTATTAATGCAGCAAAGGACAGAGGAATCAAGAATCTGAAGGTGTTTGGAGATGCTGATCTGATAATCTAGCAAATAAATAAAACATTTCAAGCAAAGCACCCAAGGCTGAAAGCATACAAAGATGAGGTATGGAGAATCAGAGATTCTTTTGATTTTTTCTGTATGTCATATATCCCTAGAGCCCAAAATCAGCTGGCTGACTCCCTTGCTATTTCTGCTAGTCTATTTATACCTCCAATGCCTCCCAAAATACTTTATCAAGTTCAAATGAAGTACAAACCTTCCTTGCCTGACAATGTCCACCACTGGAAAGTTTTTAATGATGATAATGAGATTAATAGATTCCTTCAAGTCATTGATGAATTTTCTGACATGCAAATTGACCAAGAGAATGATGCCTTGTTAGAAAACCCCCAGTCTCAGCTTAGAAATAAAATTGGTAAAGACAATGTAGTCCAACTTCCTAATAACCATATTTCTAAGGGCCTAATTCCTCTTGAAAGATTGTTTGACCAAAATGATGTGCCTTACAAAGCCGCCCAAAGAGAAGATCAATCTGCAGTTTGTAAGCATGATATAGGAAGTCCAGATCAGCCTAGGTATGTGAATTTGTCCACTCATTTGTCAGCTAACCAAAGTTCTTAATACTGCAAATTAATGAAGCAATTTGTTGATGTGTTTTCCTGGGAATATAGTGATCTGAAAACATATGATAAAAGCATAAGTCAGCACAAAATCCCTTTGGAGAAAAATGCAATACCCTTCAAACAGAAACTGAGACCAATAAATCCCATGCTTCTTCCTTTAATTGAAAAAGAAATTAAAAAGTTGTTGGCTACTAAGATTATAGTCCCTCTCAAATATTCAAAATGGGTAGCCAATTTGGTGGTTGTAAGGAAGAAGAGTGGGGAAATCAGACTCTGTGTTGATTTCAGAAATTTAAATAAATGCTCCAAAAAAGACAACTATCCCCTACCTAAGATGGAGCATTTACTGCAAAAGGTCTCATGAGCCAAAGTTATGTCTTTCATAGATGGATTCTCAAGCTTTAATTAGATTGTTGTGCACCTAGATGACCAAGAAAAGACTGCATTTACCACTCCTTGGGGAACTTTCATGTATGCCAAAATGCCATTTGGGTTGATGAATGCTGGAGCTACCTTTTAGAGAGCTATGGATATAGCCTTTGTGGGGGAAAAGGACAAATCTGTGCTTATCTATCTTGATGATATAACTGTTTATTCCAGCAGCCATCATGATCATTTACAACATTTAAAAAAAGTGTTTTTGAAGTGAAGGAGGTTTGGAATTTCAGTCCATCCAAAAAAATCTCAATTTGCTTTGGAAGAAGGCAAGTTGTTAGGACATATAGTGTCTGCTACAGGTGTCCACATTGACCCAGAAAGAGTCAAAGCAATCCAAGCTTTGACCATCCCGAGATCAAAGAAAGATATAAAGTCTTTTCTAGGCAAAATTAATTTTGTCAAGAGGTTTATTTCGAATTTTGCAGAGTTGATAAAGCATGTTACCTCCATGTTGAAGAAAGGAGTAGAGGTAAGATGGACCGAAATAGCAAGAAAATCATTTGATTCCATCAAGGAGGCTATAATGGAAGCTCCCACATTAATAAGTCCTAACTACAGTAAGGAGTTTCATCTGTTTTCATTTGCCTATGAAGACACCATTGTAGCTGTTCTGTTGTAGCAGGATGAAGAAGGTTCAGAACATCCATTAGCATTTTTTAGCAAGAATTTGAGGGAGGCTGAACTGAGATATGATATTATGGAAAAACAGGCATATGCTCTTATTAAATCCTTAAAATCTTTCAGAGTTTATATCCTTCATTCGAAAATAATTGCATGTGTGTCTTCCGCTGCAATTAAAGATGTCCTAACCCAACCCGATGCTGATGGAAGGAGGGAAAAATGGATTGCTAAAATGATAGAATTTAATATAGAGCTAAAGCCCACCAAACTGGTCAGAAGGCAGGGTCTTGCCAAGTTATTAGCAGAAGAAAATTGTAGGTCTTTGGACATTGATTTCCTGTGCACAATTACAAAAAATGATCAAGTAAAAGAAGAGGAAAACACCGCTGAAAAAGAGAGAAAATATTCAGTGGTCGAGAATATAACTTCGATTGGTATGCCGAAATAACTAAATTCTTGTTGAAGCTAGAAATCCCTTCAGAATTAAGTGCAAGTCAAGCCATGACTTTAAAACTTAGAGCAGCAAAGTATTGTATCATGGAAAGTCTGCTCTACTGGAGGGATCCATCTGGGATATTTTTAAGGTGTCTGTACAGAGAACAGTCAAAAGAAGTTATGCAGCAGTTTCATAACATCATGTGCAGAGGGAACCATTATTGGAAGACTACAGCCCACAAAATCTTGAGAGCTGGATATTATTGGCCCTCCTTATTCTCTGATGTAATTTCATTTGTTAAATCCTGTGACAAATGCCAAAGATTCGAAGGAAAGCAGTAGTTGAAGTCCCTGCCCCTAAAACCCATACATGCAAAAGGACCTTTTTAGCAATGGGGCTTGGATTTCATTGGAGAAATCAATCCACATTCCAGTGGCCATCACAGGTGGATATTAGTAACCACTGATTACTTCACTAAGTGGATTGAAGCAATCCCTACAAGGAAGGCTGATCACAATGTGAGTTTTTAACAGAAAATATCTTCACCAGATTTGGATGTCCACATAAACTAATCATAGATAATGCTACAGCCTTTAAGGCAAAGGAGTTGGTGGAAATGTGTGACTCAATGGGTATCGAATTAGTTCATTCCACCTCATATTATCCCCAAGGAAATGGTCTAGCAGAATCTTATAACAAAAGCCTGGTTAGGATAATTAAAAAGTTGTTAGAAGACAATAAAAAGAATTGGGATTCAAATCTCAAGTACGCACTGTGGGCTGACAGAGTGACCATCAAGAGATCCATAGGGAGTTCTCCATTCAAACTGGTATATGGCACTGAGGTTGTATTTCCAATTCAGCTTACTTAACCTGTGGCAAAATTCCTTCAAATAGAGCAGGACAAAGATGAAGACATGGCAGGAAGAATCACTGGTCTAACAGAGTCGCATCATATTAGAGAACAGCTGGTTGAAAGGACTGCAGTGCATCAGAGAAAGATCAAGGAAGCCTTTGACAAAAAGGCAAAAACATATAATTTTCAGATTGGTGACTTGGTCTTAAAATGGGATGCATTAAAGGAGAAGAAAGGCAATCATGGGAAATTTGATGCTTTTTGGACAGGGCCTTTCATCATTTCACAGGTTCAAGGAAACAACACCTTCATACTGAAGAGTATGGGAGGTGAAACAATCTCTGATGGCCCAATTAATGGGCGGTTTTTGAAAATATATGTGGTTTAAGGTCTTTGGCCTTAAAGGTTGTAAATAATTTGTTTTTAACAATTTTTGTACAAGAAAAGTAGACTCCATGCCCAATGGAACACTAGGAATTTTGGCTAATTTGTTTTCAGTTGGAAAGGCATTGGTCTGCAAGTTCTTGAGACCTCACAGGGAGGATCTCATCCCCAGAAGGAGCCAGTGTTAGTTCTGCTATATACTTCAGCTTTTGGAAGGACCAAACATCAGCTTGGCAATGTGTTTATACTTAGAAGGGCAGATCGCAACAATCTTCTCTACTTTTCCCTTTCATGACCATTTATTCTCATAACCATGCTATTTCCATTTTCTTCCCTTTGCGATGTGATTTGGTCGCTATTGCACATCAACCTGTTGCACCCCTACATTTTTGCCATATTGCGATGCGATCAGATTGCATATCGCAAAACGCGTTTGTGCCCTATTACTTCCGTTACGCCCTGTGTCTTCTGCCGATTGCGATATTGCGATGCGATCCGATCGCAAATCGCAAATCGCAAATCGCACCCAAATGTTAAGATTTCACCTTGTCTCCTCTACCGATGCGATGTTGCGATGCGACCTCAGTGCTATCGCATATCATACCTCTTGCAAATAAAATCTCTGTCGTCCATTTCTTTAATCTAACGGCTCATGTCCAAATTGCACCTTTGTGCCTTCTCATTTCCTTCCGCCAGTATATCTTGATTGTCCATCCAATTCATGCGATGGCCAGTGTTCCTCCTTGGCCCTTCATCCATATTTGATGCGAATTGTTGTGTTTCTTTTTTGCCAACTTTTGGGCACGTGAAGAAGCAAGTTATGATCCAGATACCTGCGCATTAAATTCTCAGCTACCGCAGTTAAAGAGCAGCATGGTCAAGGAAAAGGAAGTACTGCCTCGAGCAGCTGAATTCATTGGGCAGTCAGGGACATTTATCCATAAAAAATTCCTCTTGTTCGAAGAGTAAAAACAGAGCCATTTCGTTCATTAAAATGTGCATATTGTGGCAGGGAGCCCATATCTAAATGTAAATGCGGTTCGTGATCCATTAAGACACCTCCATGCATAAGTTAGTAGAGATATTTTTGTAAACAAGTTCTATATATACCCAGAGACAAGATGTAATCAGTTTGATGGGTGTTAGATGAGTGCTAGTATGTTGTAAGTTTCAACATCTGGAGACAGTAAATACTGTGAGACCTACAGCGTTTGGTCTTCACTTCCAACTAATACAAGCTTCTTTTGTTGTCATTTTCTCACTTTTCACTTCTTCTATGTTCCAGGATGTGCCTTTTTTGCATTACTTCATGTTGTTGTGAATGTTTGGCATTAGAGGGGTTGTCATCCTGCCTCTGTGTTAGAAGAGCGTGTTTCATTGAATTTGCTTACAGGTTTCTGTTGTTTTAATACCAGAGAGCTGTCATCCTGTCTGTGTATTAGATAATAGATTTACAGACCTTTAAAACTGGTTGCAGCCGGCCATCACAGGGTCCTGTGCATCTGCAAGTGTGGTCAGTATTCTCCATTATCACCATTTCCTTAAACTGTGAGTAATTGGTGGTTAAAAGCCTTGTAGTCCGGGGGTGTTCACCCATGTTTGGGGTCAATCATAGTAGGAGTGGTTATCTGGCTTGAGTATGCAGCATTTCTTTCATTCATCCACCATTTATCCAACATTTTGTTGAGTTTGTAATGTTCTCGAACATCACTGATATACAACCTAGGTGAGTTTCTTGGGGTGATAACAGAGCCATGTATCCAATGTACCATTTACATGACCTTATCTATTTGTGCAAATTTGAAGGAGATCCCACATTCTCCCTCACATCTTGCACAAGTCTATCAATTTCTTTGGTTCTTTTTCTGCCTTCTTTGGATGGTTATGCATGAGTGGAGGTCTCTAATCTCTAATCAATTTCTAGCTGCTCCATAACTTCCCAAGGCTCCTTCTTTGGAGCTAAAATCTCATCTTTTGGTGGGTATTGAAGCTTCATCTCGAGAGAGTACCACATGGATTTCTCCTCATCAAACTTTACATCCCTTCACACAACTGTCATGCTAAGGGATTGAAAGCACACACAGTAGTTGTGAGGAGTTCCTATGTAACCCACAAATACCCCCAACTCTATTTTCAGATCAAGGCTCTTCTTCCTAGTATCTTTGGAGACATGGAAATAAATGAAGACTACAAAAATCCTGTAGTGTGACACATCTGACTTCGTCCCCGAGAAAGCCTCCGCTGGTGTAATCAAACGAAGAATCTGATGAGGAGTCTAGTTCTACAAATAAACTGTTGTGTTTCATGCCTCATCCCACAAATGTAGAAGTAGGCCTTGTTCATGTAACATAGCCCTCGCATCTCCCACAGTGCTACAATTATTTCTCTCAGCCACCCCATTCTGATGTGGGTTTTGGGGTGCTGTCAGCTCTCGTCGAATGCCTTTTTTTGCACATAAATTTTTGAATTCATTCAAAACATACTCACCTCTATTATCAATCCTAAGAGCCTTCACCTTCTTGTTAGTTTCTTTCTCAACTAGTGACTTGAATTCTACAGACTTGGAGAATGTCTCATATTTCTTCCACATGAAGAAGATCCAACACTTCTTTGAGAAGTTATAATCATCAATAAAAATGAAAAAATAATTGTCTAATAGTGGAGGCTATCGAGAAAGGTCCATAAACATCAGAGTGGATCCTTTCCAAGACTGCATGTTCATTATTTTCCCAATCATGGAATGTGGATTTTGTGTACTTCCCCAAGGTACATCCTTTGCATACGTCATGTTTCTCAAGTGCTCCTTTGGGGAGGCTAGTGGTTATTTGCTGCATAATCTTCAAGGTGCCATGATGCAAATGGCCAAGTCTTATGTGCCAAAGTTCACTGACATCATGGCTCTGCACTTTGTCTACCTTAGTTCTTAATGCAACGCAATCTTCCACATATAGCTTGTACAAGTTCTTCACACAAAGCCTGATCTACTTCACATGTCTTGTTCCTATGTGTCTTAGGAATGCTTTCCCTTTACTGAAGATCACATCATAACCACAATCTTCCAAAATTGAAACATATATGAGATTCTTCTTTAGGCCTGAAACAAACATGGCATCCTTAAGTCTTAGAGGGGAGCTTGACTCCCTCTGAAAGATGACTGTATCAATCTTAGTCGTTTTGTACCTTCCGTCTTCTGCCAACTCGATGTGCATCTAGAAATATTTCTCCTCCAAATCACTAAAAAAGTCTCTACACCCTGTCATGTGGAACGATGCACTTGAGTCCAAGTACCACACACTCCCGTCATTGTGTTGGCCACACATGCGATAAGGGTGAAGTAAATATTGAAGTGTGAAGCCAAGGTTCCACCTACTACGCACTTGAGTCCAGGTACCACACGCTCCCCATCATTGTGTTGGCCACACATGCGATAAGGGTGAAGTCAATATTGAAATGTGAAGCCAAGGCTCCACCTACTACTCCTCCTGAGGTCTCCTTGATCAACTTTTTGTGTGGACACTTCATGGAAAGTACCCAAATTCATGATACCTAAAGCATTTAATTTTGGAAAAATATTTCTTCTTGCCCCCTGGCTAGATTCTGGTTTGGTTTGAGATTTCTTCCTTTTTCCCTTCTTTTCCTTTCCAACCAATGAAATTTTTTCTTCATCCTCACCCTTGGATAAAGTCTCGTCTTTGGTATTCTGCCTTATCTCCTCTTGTACCAAATCATACCATAAGTGTTCCCAATTCGGTAATTTCTCCCTCCCATTCACCAAATATTGGTAGCTATTCTAGCTCTTGGGAAGGCCTAGAAAGGATAGGATTACCAAGTTATCATCTAAAACAATAAAACCAAATCTTGAAAAGATCATCACGAACTTGTGTGAAGATGCTCAAATATTGTTGAATAGTGTCATTCTTCCGCATCTTGAAATTTTGAAGTTTATCCTTGAGTGTTGATTTCTTATGGCCATTGCTATTCTGGAACAAATCTATTAGTTCCTGCCACATTGTGTAAGGAGTTTCTTTCCCATGGAGATTTATGTGATCTCGCACTCCCTCCAATATTATTCTCCTCACCTTGGCTATATCTTTCTTCCATTGGGCTAGGTTTTGTGCATCAAATGCCCATGATTTTGCAATATCTATCTTGACATGTTATAGCAATCCATTGTTATCCAATAATTTGTCCATGTGATCCTTCCATGCAATGAAATTAGTGCTTCCTTCCAAGGCATACTATAGTCTCAAATTAGTGAAGGTCATCTTCCCAACTCTGTAGATTTCCTACTACACTGAACTGCAAAATCTATTCTCCTAAGAAACAACTTCAAAATTCCTACTCTAATGTGAATCCTGCTATGATACCATGTAGAAATTATGGTGTAGATTTGCAAATTTTCATGAACTTTAATCAAAATCACAGGACACAACCCTACTTTATTGATATGCGGAATTCAATTTGCAATTTAGAACATCAATCATAAACATGCAATGAGAAATAACACACATGCACACAATATTTTTCTAGGGAAATGCAATTTGCTAAAAACCCCAATGTCTGCTTGCATTAATTTGATGAATAGATATGTATTACAATTGTTTTGCTCAACTGAGCACAACCTGCAAGTGAATAACTTATCTCTCTTCTCACTAGTGAGAAGATCTGACCCATTCTTAGTCAATTTCTACCTCTGCTTGAGCCCCTATTTCCTTGTGCATTCCTTGAGAAATTAGGCCCCTCTTGTTTAGGAAATTCCTCAAATTGATTGCGCAATTCCCAAGGTTAATCATCTGACTGCATGCAACACATGTACATTCAAGACTAGTCTACAACTGATGTTACACTGCCTTGGAATCTCCACCATATCTAGGGAACTCAAATTCTTTGCATGCACTAGCTATTTTGGGTTCATTGATTAGTTAACTGGATGATCACTAAGTTAGACTAAATTCCCACTGCACAACTGACCTTGCACTAGTTCTTCCAACAATTGGAACTAGTTTAACTGAAAACAACTTGAAATAATTGATCTTGATTGCTATAAATTTGTAATCACGCATGCTTAACTAAAATCCAAGCCCTCTAAATTGAATTTACTGAGTGAACTAGGTGACACAAGCCATGTCACATAATTTAATTGCATCCAAGTTGTTTGCTGATGTGGAAATTTGATTTTTCACAATTTAATAGGAAAAATAAAATTGAAAATTTCTTGCTGCATTTTTCAACACAACTATAACTTAAGACTCATCCTATATTTAGGAAATTCCTCAAATTTATTGCGCAATTCCCAAGGTTAATCATCTGACTGCATGCAACACATGTACACTCAAGACTAGTCTACAACTAATGTTACAATGCCTTGGAATCTCCACCATAGATAGGGAAATCAAATTCTTTGCATGCACTAGCTTTTTTGGGTTGATTGATCAGTTAACTCGATGATCACTAAGTTAGACTGAAGATCCGGATTTAAACAAGAACACAAAAAATTATAGAGATAACCATAAACACAGAGATGCAGCGGAAATAATGCTTCATTTCATTAATGTAAAATACTGAAATATGCTTACAAACAGAAATGGAAATACACCAGCTAGGGAAATGGTAGCTTATCTCTGAGAAGAGATGTGGTGGCTACATGCCTCTAAACTGAACTATAATGAGGCTCAAGGGCCTTTTTATTATTGAACAATAATATCAAACCCTAAACAACCAAAACCCTAACCCGAGGAGATGTAACAACAAGAGTTTATGGGCCTTGTTGGGGTGAGTTGGACAGCCAACTTCCCAGGGCCATGACTTGGTCATATTATCTCCGTTTGATGTGCATGATAGCCCGTTGGAAAGATCTCTCCGAGGCTACGACGGAAAATGCAATTTTAGATTTAAAAATCATCAGTATTAGATTTCCAAAAAACATCGTTTAGGGCCTCAAAACGGCTCCGAAAGTTTAGGACCCAAAAAACTGCTAAAAATAGTAAACTATGCTACAATTAAGGAAACTGAAAAACTGAAAGAAGAAATGGTGGCAGTCCAAGTGAATTGGCAGGTGGCCACCAATATCCACCTAGATCATTCCTCCCCTCTTAGGAAGCAATGGTCCCCATTGCCTTGAGTTCCTCCATGAGACGAGGAAACTTCTGTTGAACTTGGTCCATGGTGAGCCACTTGCCCTAGTAAAGGAGTTGGCCTGCTTTGACAACTCGATATAGTTGGATATTTTGCTGGCAAGTGTGCTTGATTATGTGCCCATGATCCGATCAGTTGTAGCTTGTTCCATGCAATCTGGATTTAGCTATGTGGGTGTGAGTTATTATGCAATGTTGGATGTGTCTAGTAATGGTGGAAAGTATGGCCGAAGGAAGTCTACAATGAACACTAGGGGCAAGCCAAGGAATGGGGGAATTCTGAGCTCAAATGCATTGTCTTCCACAACCTTGGTAATGGTGTAAGGACCATATCAGAGTGGTCTGAGTTTCCGATAGGCTCTGATAAGGCGTTCCTTTTGCAAAAGCAACCAAAGTTTGTCACCCACTTGAAACTTGTGTCGCACCCGATGTTGATCATGATGCTGCTTATACTTGGCATTTGATTTCTCCATAATGTCATGGACCTACTAGTGAATATGTTGGATGTGCTCAATGAAGTTGTTTGCCTTATCTATTTCAAACTGGACATGAGCCGAATCTGTGTGAGTAGTTGCAAATGGCATGGCCACATCAATGGGACATAGTGGCTGGAATCCCAAGCCCACCTGAAAAGGGTTGTGGCCAGTCGATCCGTGGAGAGCTCGGTTGTAGCTGTGCTAAACACAGGGGAGGCTCTTGTCCCATGTGCGTGGATGCTTTGAATTGTACATGCACAGAATGTGTACGATCATCCCGTTGAGAACCTGTATTTGGCCATCAGTTTGAGGATGGAAGGTTGTGGACTTAGTGAGTTTGGTGTCCAGCATTGACCAGAGAATGGACCAAAATGTACTGAGGAACCTGTTGTCCCGATCTGAGATGATAGACTATAGGATCCCAAAGTGTACCCACACTCATTCAAAGAAGAGTTTAGCAATGGCTTCGGCTGTGATATTCTTGTAGGCCACCATAATGGCCATCTTCGAGAACTTATCGACAATGAAAAAAACACAGTTGTTTCCGTGCTTAATAGAAGGAAGGCCTGACATGTAATCCATCGAGATGGATTCCCAAGGTTGACTAGGGGTAGGCAGTGGGGTATATAGATCTTGCTTCTTGATGGTTGGTTTGGCAATGGCATAGGCATTGCATGATCTGATGTACTTCCCGACATCCTGTTGAAGATTCAGCCAATAGAAATACTTCTGCAGTACTGCCACCATTTTCTCGACCCTAGAATGCCTAGCAACCCGACTGTAGTGTGCTTCCCAAATCATCTTGGCAGACTCGCTTGAAGGAACACAAAGGTGACCCAGGTGGCATAACAGGGCATCCTGGAAGTGAAAATCTAGAACATGATGACCCTCCAAGAGTGTCTGGTATGTGTGGCCAAATTCTGGGTTGCTTTTGTAGAGAAGTGGCTAATCAGAAGTCTCGTGCCCACAGGAGTTGAGCACGGTGGTTAACGCCATGATCGGTGGTCGATTGAGGCAATCTACAACCTTATTAGTGCTGCCCTTATTATACTTGATATTCAAATGGAACTATTGCAAGTATGTGGACCCTTCTAATGGTGATCATTCCACAATTTCCCTTGGGTCTGTATGAACTGCAAGCGTCAGTGGTCTGTGGATGACCGTTTCCTTCCCTAAAATGTAATTCTTCCATTGTCGGCAGGCATGCATAATGGAATACATCTCTTTGTCATAAGTGGGATACTTTCGTACTGTGTCTGAAAGTGTCTCACTGTGATATGCCACTGGATGCCTGTGTTGAGTAAGGACTGCCCCAATAGCATAGTCAGAGGCATCTGTCTCGACTTCAAATGGTTGTTGCAAGTATGGTAATGCGAGCATTAGTGCCGGGCAGAGGCAATATTTCAAATCTGTGAATGCCTTCTGTTGAGATTCAAACCAAAAGAATTTTGCTTTTGCTCCTCCCTTGGTGACTTGACTCAAGGGCCAAGTGATATGAGAAAATCCCAACATGAACCTGTGGTAGAAGTTGGCAAGACCTAGAAAGCTGCAAAGCTCTATCAGAGTGGTTGGAGATGGACAATCCCGAATGACTTGGATCATGGTTGGATCCACATGCACCCCCTGTTCATCAATAATGTATCCCAGATACTAAACCTGGGTCATAAAAAAGGGCATTTCTCCAAATTGGCACATAACTTGTGTTGTCGTAGTGTTTGGAGATCCTGTTGGATGTGGTGGAGGTGCTCTTCCCAACTATGACTGAAGATCATGATGTCATCCAAGTATACCACTATAAATGAGTTGGTGAATGGCCGCAAGATGTCATCCATTAGCTCATGAAGGCTATAGGAGCATTCTCCAATCTGAAAGGCATAACCAACCATTCGAAAAGGCCCTCCTTGGCTTTGAAGGCAGTCTGCCACACATCGGACGGTTCGATTGGTACCTGGTGATATACTGACTTCAAATCGATCTTGCTGAAATATTTTTCCCCTTTCAATTGGTCCAGAAGGTCATCAATCCGTGGGATCGGGTACCTATTATGGGAAGTGATCTTGTTTGGTGCCCAATAGTCAATACAAAGTCTCCAATTCCCATCCTTCTTCTGTACCAACACGATCAGGCTCCCACAGGGTAATGAACTCGGACGGATGTGACCTTTCTGCAACAGGTCCTGAATCTGCCCCTTGATTCCATCATTCTCTAGAACGAAGCACCGATAGATTGGTCCATTAGGAAACAATGCACTTGGGGTCAAATCGATGGAGTGCTTGACCTAACAGTGCAGAGGAACCCCTACGGGGGAGGTGAAGATGTCCTCGTACTTCTCCATGACCTTGTTCATCTGTAGTTGTTATGTGGAGGGGCCCTGTCTGGAGGTCGTGGCCACTATCTTCTTCTTTCCTTGAGGGCATATAATCAGGTAAACAAATTTCCTGGTTTTGGAAATGAGCTTACTGCATTGTTTTGCAATAACCAAAAAGATGGCAGTAGGCAGTGCTACCTCCGATATCCTGTTTAACTTATTTCCCAAAGTAACAATAACAACACGGGGTCTTGATTCATACACAACATGTTGCTTCCACAAGTATGGTTGTCCTAATAATACATCACAAAATTCAAGGGAAGCAATGTCACACAATACCTCATCCGTGAAGGGCTTGATGTTGTATGGAAGGCGACACTGGTGGTTCACGTAAAGATCCCGTCCTTGGTGAAGCCACCCAATGGTGTATGGTTGTGGATGTGTTGTGGTCAGTAAGCCCAACCACTTCACAGCCTCTCCCTAAATGAGGTTCTTTTGGCTCCCGCTATCGACAATGAATTGTAGCGGGGAGCCCTTTACCCAAATCTGGGAGTGGAAGAGACGCTTCTCCTCCTTTGGATCTTGGGATTCCTCCTTCTGGATCTTCATGGTGGCAACAGTGGCATTAGGCTCTGCATTGATAATCTGCTTCCCTTTGTCATTCCCCTTGTCAGGTTCTGACTTAGAGTCGAAACATGCATCTGATTCTGAAACCTTTAGCTTGGCCACTAGCGACTGCTTGGCCCGACACTCACTTGTGTTGTGAGTGGAGCTCTTATGGAACTCACACCACTTTTTTGTGTCCTTTTTGGCTTCTCGATGCTGTTCTTTTCTTGCAGCTTTGGCAGGGTGTCTTGGGCCACCCCGCCTTGGCTTTGTCCTTTGTTTTGTGGTTTGGGGGCACATTTCCCTTGCTTTGAATTCGCAAATCTAAAGTCTCGCTTCTTTTGTTTAAACTTTTGCTCAACCTTGACAACATATCGGTATGCCGTGCCAAGTGAGGAGATGTTCAGGAATTCTATTTCTTCCTGGATGTACTTGTGTAGGCAACCGCAGTATTTGAGTATGAAATGCTGCTCTGAATCCTTGATATCCAACTTTGTGCAAAGGGTGTGGAAAATATTGGTAAACTTCGGCACATCTTGGTCCCTTCCCTACTGCAGCATAGTCCACTTTATGTATTGATCCTTTTAGCTTCCGACAAGGTAGTACTGCTCCTTGATGGCATCCCAGAATGAATTCCAAGTGGGTACGACTGAAAATAGTGAGCCTGTACTTTCATCCTTCTGCTCGCAGTAGGTTTCCCACTAGTCCTTGACGTGGGGGGCTGCTTTGAGAAGAGAAAAGCTAATCTTTTCTCGACTAGAAAAATCATGAACAGAAAAATAACCCTCTAGTAGATTTAACCATTTATGCGTCTATCTGACCCTCGAATATGGGGATTTCAAAATTAACTTGTATCTTAAACACTGTGGCATTTCTAGAGTAGCTGTTGGAAGCCGATGCATCGCCCTTGGGTAGCCGCTGAAGGATCTGGGCAAAGTTATCCATCATCATGTTCCCTTGTCACTCAAGGGCTTCTTCGAGCAAGATTTTGATAGGATCCCCTCTCCCCTTGTCTTTCTTTTCATCTGCCATGGGAGGCTGTTGGGATTTGCGAGGCTAGTCTTGCAAAGGTTCGACCAGTTCAAGCCCTAACTCCTTATATCCCGACCTAGTTGGGGACGTGCAAAGAAAAACAGAGAAAAAAAAGCAGACCCCTTTGATACCATTGATATGGATTTAAACAGGAACACAACAAATTACATATATAACCATAAACACAGAGATGCAGTGGAAATAATACTTCATTTCATTAATGTAAAATACTGAAATATGCTTACAAACAAAAATGGAAATACACCAGCTCGAGCGATGGTAACTTATCTCTAAGAAGAGATGTGGCGGTTACATGCCTCTGAACTGAACTACAATGAGGCTCAAGGGCCTTTTTATTATTGAACAATAAGAGCAAACCCTAAACAACCAAAATCCTAACCCGAGGACATGTAACACCAAGAGTTTATGGGACTCGTTGGGGTGAGTTGGACAACCAACTTCCCGGGGTCGTGACTTGGTCATATTATCTCCATTTGATGCGCATGATAGCCCATTGGAAAGATCCTTTGACTATGATGGAAAAGATGATTTTAGACAAAAATTCTGGCGGTAGATTTCCAAAAAAACGTCGTTGAGGGCCTCAAAATGGCTCCGAAAGTTTAGGACCCAAAAAATTGCTAAAAGTAGTAAACTATGCTACAATTAAGGAAACTGAAAGACTGAAAGAAGCAATGGTGGGAGTCCAAGTGGAATTGGCAGGTGGCCACCAATATCCACGTGGATCAACTAAAGTCTCACTACACAACTGACCTTCCACTAGTTCCTCTAACAATTGGAACTAGTTTAACTGAAACCAACTTGAAATAACTGATCTTGATTGCTAGAAATTTGCAATCACGCATGCTTAACTAAAATCCAAGCCCTCTAACTCGAATTTGCTCGAATTTACTGAGTAAACCAGGTGACACAAGCCATGTCACATAAGTTAATTGCATCCAAGTTGTGATGTGGAAATTTGAATTTTCACAATTTAATAGGCAAAATCAAATTGAAAATTTCGTGTTGCAATTTTCAACACAACTATAACTTAATACTCATCCCATCCCATCCATGACAGAGGTTCATTTTCCATCCTATCATGCTAACAATACAAAAATAAACTTAACGCAAAAATATCTATTACGATAGTGTCTTTCAAAATTACTTGGAAACCATGAATAAGAATCATAAAAAGACATCATGTGACCCTACTTAACACTTTCCATCCTATACTCTCCATTTAAAATATAATCAAACCCATATACGTGATGTTAAAAGCTAAGTTAAGAGTAAATTTTAAAAGGTACAACAATCTTAGCTCCCAATCATAGTCATTTGAGGAAATACAACCATAAAATGGAAGGCAGAACCATCCATGTTGGAAGAATAACCTCCATTATCATATGTAAAGCTATTTTAATAATAATTAACCATTTATATTGGAAGCACAAGCTCCATGAAAAAATATGATCAAGCACAGATCAAACCCATATACGTGATGTTAAAAGCTAAGTTAAGAGTAAATTTTAAAAGGTACAACAATCTTAGCTCCCAATCATAGTCATTTGAGGAAATACAACCATAAAATGGAAGGCAGAACCATCCATGTTGGAAGAATAACCTCCATTATCATATGTAAAGCTATTTTAATAATAATTAACCATTTATATTGGAAGCACAAGCTCCATGAAAAAATATGATCAAGCACATACATATGATGTAAAAAATTTAAAAGCCAATTTCAAAGGTACAAAAATCTTGGCTCAAAACCACATTTATTGGGGAAGCACAACCATAAAATGGAAAACACAACACCCATGTTCAAAGCACAACCTCCATCATCATTAAATCACATGTAAAGCTACTTTTCAATAATACTCAACCAAAATTGTCCCAATGCAAGGTATACGACAGTTACAAATTTTAGCATTCCATGTTAGAAACATGGATTTGAGTCCTCGTGAAACCTTCCGAGTTAATATCACAACAATGGAAACATGGATTTGGATCCTTACTAAAACTCCCAAGATAATATCACAAACAACAAAAGCATAGATTTTGGTCCTCATCAAACCTCCCGAGTAATATCACTTAAAAAGTAAAACTCAACCGTCCATAAACATGGTGCAAACACACAAGGGAAAATAGAATGATTCCACGCAATCACATAATAGAAAACGATGATGTAATCCACTCTATCAAGACATAGGTTGAGTTCATAAAGGGACATGCAAGGCACACATAGTTTGAGTTGATAAATGGGTGTATAAGGAGCATGAGATTATGGTGCAACCATTCAAAAATTCTAAATTCTAGATACAACTCCAAAAGAATTCAATCATGTGTATTAAGCATGAAATAAACAATGTCAATCTCGACCAAAATAAATATAAACAAAGGTTTTCCCATCCATGGTTAATTGGAGCATTAATAATGAAATAGTGGTTACAAATATTTGATCAAACCAATATAAATGCATGCTCCAAATATTAATGCTCAACCATATTAGTATGTCCCTAGAATTCATTTGTAATTTGTATATTATAAGATATGGTCAATGAATGGATTAAGAATTTCTTCTTTAAGGTTTTCTACTAATGGAATTTTATTTTAGGTATGACAATAAAATTTCCATAATGAAATTGGATTTCATCACCTTGGGTATAGTTGTTTTGAGAATAACGTATGTGTATGTGTTTTAATACCTTGAGTTGGGTGGCCCTTCTATAATTTATTTCATTCACTCATTTAAGGGATTATGAGATTACATTTTTGAGAATTTCCCTTCTTTTCCTATCTACTTTCAAGAAACAAATCTTTATTTCCCTCAACTTTGATATAGTAAGGTCTTTATTCATAAAGTACATAGCATTTTAGGACCTTCCACTACACAATCACACAAGTTGATGTTGGTGTAGGGCTCGTGCACTAGTAATTTTCTCAAACACTAGTGATTTTCTCGAAGAACCATTGACATGTACATGAAAATACTTAAATAGCCTATTTCTTGGAGAAGTGCTTTTATAATTTATTGACTTATAGAGATACGAATACATACATAATTTTTTTATAACTTAAATACATTATCCAAGAATATCCTATATTCCACTCCACATTCATCATGATTATTAGTGATGGTTGGTTCATTCCTAGAAGAAGTATGTGATTGTTGATTCACCTTGCATGGAACAACCCATGGCTATTTTGTTTCCCAAAGAACGTGTAGAGGCACCTATGGTTAGATCCTTCTAGTGAATCCTTCATAGTATTTCACCAACTTCATAAAATGCACTTTCTTACATAGATCCTATTCAAATAACAAAAGTGTGGGTGTGTGCCAATTTTTTTTAGTGATAATTAAATTTTATTTTGTTGATTATGGTGGATTAATGATAAATCACAATCTAATAATGATCTTGGAAACCATGAAACATGGTCACAAGGAATTACCCAAACATCTAGATTAATCAAAACATTGCATGCTATCATAAACTCTCCCTAATGCTTGCATGAAATAATCCTAAATTCTAAGGCTATCTAGATTGAATCATAATCTAGGTGAACGAAATCTAAATTAGCTTGAAATTCTTAGTAAAGTACCTTGACACATCCTCACTATGAAGGTCAAACTAGAGAACACCTATTTAACCACATTATGAATTTTCATCTATGTTTTTTATTTATTATAATTACAAAAGATAACATTTAACCAAAAGATACACGAAGAGACTGCGCTGCTCGGCCGCCCTCTGAGACCTAGTCCAGCCTCCCGCAGACTTCCTGCCTGGCAGCCCTGCTGCTGGGCCCTCCCTTGCTCCCGTTGACCGCCTTGTTCTTTTTTCTTTGAGCTCCTGCCCCCATGGTCTCTCTCGGGCCTCCTGCTTGGCCCCAGTAGTGGGGCCATCCCTTTAGCGCCCTTTCCATCTCCCGACCCTTCTCCCTCTGTTCAACGATGTTCATTGGCCTCCTTCCATGTCTGGGACTGACGATCCCCCACAGCAAGACTATGAAGATCATGAAAAAAATTTTGCTTCTCTCATTCCCAAAAATCCTTCCTCAAGAATCCATCCCTCAGCATCCAAGTTTGTCAAGAAGCTGGCTGACATTCCTGAAGTCTCTCTCCCTCCCAGTCTCCCGAGGAAGGCAACAATCTCTTTGGCTGAGCGGGGTCTTGTAGGTCAGTTTACTGGCCTCTGTCCCTCTCCCAAAGCGGTCCAGAAATGGGTATAACGTAACTGGAACGCGATCATTCAAGGGAAAATCGACATTAGATTTTGCGGAAGGGACTTCTACACCTTCCTCTTCGAAACAAAAGAAGACCGAAACCTCATCTTCAGAAATGGTCCCTACTTCATGGACTCGAGAGGCCTCTACCTAAACAGATGGTCCCCTGATTTCGACCCAAAAATGGATATCCCAAATGCTATTTCGGTCTGGGTTCGCCTGCCTCACCTCCCTCTGCACTACTGGGGGGACGAATCAGTTAAAGCTATTGGGAATGTTGTGGGAAAATACATCGACATATGTGAGACAAAGGAAAACATGCATGTTTGTGCAAGGATTTGCATTGAAGTCGACTTAGGGAAAGGCCTACCGGAAGCTTTCAAGATCAAAGTGGACCAATGGACTCATATTCAGCAACTGGACTACGAGAAAATACCATTCAAATGCAAGGTATGCCATGAATATGGTCATTTCGCTAATAGGTGTAGTAAGATAAAAGTAAATGAACTGAATGAAAATGCTGAACCCTCAGAAGGCTCATGGGAGCAAGTGAAAAAAAAGAAATCAAATCCTACCCAGCAAGGCCCTAACCCTAAGTCTCAACCGAAAACCCAAGCCGCTCCCCCCCTCCCCACCTCCCATTCCGACCCAGCCCTTCCTCTCCTCCTCCCATCCTTTTGAATCCTTGGTGGATGATGATCTCTCCTCCCCCCCTTCTTCCCCCTCAGCCACTGCCCTAGCAGCCATTCCTTCCTCCTCGATGTCCCTCCCCTCCCCGCCCCCAACCATAGAGCGTATTCTAACTAGAAACAAACTCAAAGAAGCAAGCTTCATCTCTGATCCACCGAGAAAAGTAGGCAGGAAGTCAAATAAAGAGATAAGAGATGAAACAACAGCAAAAGAAATGGCCACGGGCACACAGCAGCCGATGGACTCATTCTTGGATAAACAAAAAGGAAGCGGGGAAAAGACAAAGGAGAAGAGCGAGGCTCACCAAAAAATCAATAAGTAACGATATTGGTCTCTTGGAATTGTAGGGGGTTGGGCTCCTCTCTAAAATCCAATGCAACTCGGGATTTAATCATTCATGAGCAGCTAGAATTTTTCCTAATCTAGGAGACCAAATTGTCTAACCAAGACTTTCAATCTTTCACAAAAAGACACAAAAGCTTTGCAGGTACAGCAATAGATTCAATGGGTGCCTCAGGAGGAATAGGTACATTATGGAATAAGAGAAAATGGGACCTCACCTAACTGGTGGGTTAGAACTGACCTCAAAAATAAAATCACAAAAGAAGAATACACTGTTTTTAACATTTATGCCACAAATCACTACAGTGATAAAGCATTATGCTGGGACTCTATTAACTCAGAGCTGCAGGACTGTGAAAATAGGAACACAATCATGGGAGGGTATTTGAATCTAATCACGAACATTGAGGAAATAATAGGAGGGAAATTCCTCGATGATCCTTCAAGAGACACTTGGAAACAATAATAGAAACTCATAAACTTATTGACATCCCCCCAACAATGGTAAATTCACATGGAGCAACAAGAGAGCAGGAATACACAACATTAAAGAGAGACTCGACATGATTTTAATCCATGAAAGAATAGTCACAGGTTTCTCCTCAGTCAAAAGTAAAATAATCCATGACACAGCTTCAGATCACAAGCTTGTGGTCTTGATTCTTGACAGTGTAAGAAATCTCGGCCCTATCCCTTTCAAATACAATAAAATTTGGGATAGTAAGGAGGGCTTCCGAAAATTTATCAAAGACCACTAGGAGATGGAAGTCATCGGCTTGCCTCACTATGTTCAGGAATCAAAATTAAAATCCTTAAGAGCATTGATCAAACAGTGGGCTAAGGAAAATGCAATATTGGAAAAGGAAAAAAGAATAGAGCTACATCATCAATTGGAGCAATGGAATCGGGAGAAAGAGGATCAACAAAATTTAGAGGAAGAACAAGCACAGGAAAATTAAATGTTTAAAGAACTCTATAGGCAGAATAGAGAAGAGGAAGAGGAGCAGAGACAGAAGTCAAGGTGCCTTTGGCTCAAAGCTAGGGACGAAAACACCTCCTTCTTTCATAATAATCTTAAGATTAGAAGAGCAGGGAACCAAATTGATAAAATTACTGTTGAAGGAAAATAATTAAGTGAAAAAGAGGAAATCAAGGAAGCTACACACAATCACTTCAAATCCCTCTTAACTGCAGAGCTCCAGTACATGGACAACGCGGATTTCCTACAACCAGTTGAGTGCAAAGTCAACGCGCAACAAAACAGTGAGTTGGATCAAGATGTTTCGGAGGAGGAAATAAGGGTGGCAGTGTTTAGTATGCAGCCGGACAAGGCCTCGGGGCCTGATGGCTTCACTGGTGCCTTCTTCAGGAATCACTAGGATATCATAAAGAAGGACTATGTAAGGATGGTTAAAAATATCTTCAAAAAAAATAATATGGGTGAAAACACTAAAACTTCACATTTGGCACTTATCCCCAAGAACCCCAACCCCCTCACCTTTGATCGCTTCAGACCTATCTCTCTTTGCAATGTCTCCTATAAAATAGTAACCAAAATCCTGGCAAATAGACTGAAAAAGATTCTGCCTTCCCTCATATCAGAGAACCAAGGAGGATTCGTTCCTAAAAGACAAATAACGGACAATGTCATCTTGATCCAAGAAGCAATCCATAGCAGCATCAATAGAAAGGAAAGAGGTATGATCATAAAACTCGACATGGCAAATGCCTTCGACAAGGTCAATCATCAATTCCTAGCTGAGGTTCTCAGGAAGTTCGAAATATCCAACAAATTTATAACTATCATTATGGAATTCATCTCAAACCCTTGGAAAACCCCCCTAATCAATGGTAGGCCCAGCCGCTACTTCAGAAGCTCCAGAGGATTGAGACAAGGCTGCCCCCTTTCTCCCTTCCTATTTATCATCATGGCAGAAAATTTGAGCATACATCTGGAAAACTTACGAAAGCAAAAGGAGATCACAGGGATCAGCATAGCGAGAGGGATAAAAGAAATTAATCACTCTCTCTTTGCCGATGATACCCTTTTAATTGGGGGATCCTCTAGCCTAATGGCAAGAAGATTTAATAGAACATTGGACACCTTCCTGGCAGTCTCAGGGGGATTACTTAACAACAATAAGTGCAAAATTTATACTTGGAATGTCCCTCTCCAAATCATGCAAAGAATCTCTCTGATCTTGGACATTCCAATACAAAGAAACTGGAGCCACTTTACCTATCTCGATCTTCCCTTGGCAAAAGAAGTTGTCAAGACTGAGATTTGGAACAAACATATAGAAAAAATGAGAGCGCTTCTCCACAGTTGGGGATTGTCTTGGCTAAATCTAGCGGGCATGACCGCCCTCATAAAGGCTCTCCTCTCAGCTCTCCCCATATACCAATATGCTATCACTTTGGCCCCTGCTAGCACTCACAAGCACTTGGAGTTAATTATGAGAAGTTTCCTCTGGTAGGGAGGGAAGCAAGATTCAAAAAAATTCAGACTGGTCAGATGGGATCAAGTCACCCTCCCTTTTAAAGAAGGGGGAATAACAATCAAAATACCAAGCCTCACCAACAAAGTGATGGGCTTCAAACTGGTGTGGAGAATGTTAATGGGAAAGGGTTCCTGGTGGGTTGAAGCTCTTAAAAGGAAATATCTCAACGGGCTGCACTCCAACGTCCTCATTGATGTAATAGTGCAAAGGCCTTGCACCCCTGTTTGGAAACTTATCAAAACAGTCTTCCCTCAAATTAAAAATCATATTTCTAGGTCGCCTGGAAGTGGCAAAGAAATAAATATTTGGACAGACAGAATTATGGGAGCGGAACCAAGAAACCTCCTACAGCGGTTCAGTAATTTGAAGTTATGGATGGAAGCAAAAAATTTGCATACTTTATTCGACATTTCAGTTTGGGATCACAACAGTTGGTTAGCTTGGAAGGATCTCCCCCTCTCATATAACCTTAGGAAACAATGTGTGGACCTCAAGATTTCTCTGAAGGGATCAGCCCCTTTAAGCAAATATGCATGCGACAGCTTCATCTGGGACCCCAGCAGAGGCCATTTCACTGTCAAAGATGGGTACAAACTTCTCCAGCCCAGCCCCACACTTGGTAACTGGAATCTTCGGTCAGCTGTGTGGAACACCAAATGCCTCCCAAAGATCAAATTCTTTGCTTGGACCCTCCTTAAAGGAAAGATTCTCACTGTCGAGAATCTCAAAAAAACAGGGATCCATGGTCCCTCAATCTGTTGTCTATGCTGCGCAGAGGAAGAGAGCAGTCAACACCTCTTCATAGATTTCCCATTTGCTCAAAATTGCTGGAATCAAATCATCAGTGCTCTGAGACCTAGAGAAACATTTGACCAGCTCTCAACCCTCAACAGAAATTGGGAGAAAAGCTACCCCCACACAAGAATAGGCAAGACTAACATCACTAGTCTGTGGAAATGTATACCTTCAACTCTCAGTTGGCAAATATGGCTCACCAGGAACAAATGTATATTTAAAAATCAAAAACCAAATCTAGCTCGTACTTTGGCGAAAACTATGGGGCAAATCGCCAAAATGATAAGTGCCAACTATATTTCTCCTCCTGATCGAACCAGTTGGCTGAAGGATGAGGAAGAGTGGTATAATAAATTCCACTTAAGCTATGACAAGAATAGGCAAACTCCATCAATCACAGGCAAGAGGGGGAACAATTGGAAACTCAGGGGCTCACAAGAATACATTGAACAATGGATACAAGAGCAAAAGAGAACCACTCTCCAGTTCGATGGTGCATCCAAAAACAATCTGGGGCAAGCTGGGGCAGGAGGGATTATCAAAGATCAGAATGGCCAAGTAATTACCACCTATGAATGGGGATTGGGTAATATGTCGAACAATTTGGTGGAGGCCTACAGCCTTCTTCCCGGTATATGCATTTTGAAAAAACTGAAAGTCAAAAACCCAATCATAATCGGTGACTTGGCAATCGTGATTGCTGCTGTGGCATGACGGGGAGAATTCAAGAAACAGGCTCTCAATAGCATCAAACACAAGATCAAGGACAATTCAACTCAGCTGGGGGATATCCTCTATAAGCATGTTATGAGAAATAACAACTCAAAGGCTGACTCTCTAGCCAATAGGGTTGTCAATAGACCCACAGGACAGGTTCGTGAGAATGACCAAGTCTATGACAAAGCAATCCCATTAGTTAATCTACTCCTCAGTTGAGCTTGTGAATCAAGACTACATCAGTCTTAGCAACAATATTTCCGCTCCCCATCGAAATGCTAGCAATCAGACTGTTGACTCCTTCCCATCTGACAAGCTACCTCACCATATCCAAGGCGCTGCCAATGAAATCAATAAGGTCATGGGAAATCAGTTTTAGAACATGGAATGGGATAGGTCCCGTGACACTAATAATTAGAAATCAGGCAACATTCCCCTCAGAATCCACAATCGTTGTCCAAGAAATCCCCGAAAAGACATCTGGGATAGGAAAATCTCTGAGCTACCCGATCCAAATACAGAGGCCCAGCTCCCTGAGTTGGTTTATATATAGCACATTCCGCCTCAGCTCCTTCAAACCAGAGTATCAGTCTCCCTCTGCCTTAAGAAAAAAGATTTGTGTGTTAGTTGTGCCCCCTCCAGACTGTCTCAGGTGGTCACCAACGCGAAGATCAGCCGGCCTCGAATGAGCCAAGTGCTTCTCAGTCGAAGATGTGTTCCAATCTCTGCATGGTGTGGTAATGACCATGTTTTTCGAGCAGGCTTTCTATTTTTTTCTAATAGTCGTTCTGTCTTGTTGAAGCAGATTCTCCCTTCCCTGGAGAAATTCGCTTCTCAGAACTCCATCTCCCCTATTCACTGTCTCCACCTCCCCTTCTCTTCTGTCTCTCCCGGCAATGCTCTTGTCCCTGCTCCTCCCTATCCTTGTGCTCTCTGTGGATCCCCGAGTCCCATTCTGTTCAGCTCCTCTTTCTCCCCCCTGCTTCACCAGTCTTCCTCCCCCTCATTCACTGACTCCCCTCCGTCCCTCTTTTGCAATCCCTCTTTCATCCTCTGTCTTACGATCTCCAAGCTTTCCTTAGGCCCGCCAGTAATGTCTGAGAACCCCCTTGACCGGGTTATCACCAATAACAGCTGCACTCTGTGCAAAGCTCACTATTTCATGATCGCGCGCTTTGTCAAGCACTTCAATGATCTGAAAGAAGAAGTGAAGGCAGACAGTAAATCTAAAAGAAAAAAGCTGGAGAAACAGAGGGCAGAGATCGAAAGCCTCAAGGAAAAATGCAATCATCTGGAAGAGGCCATTAATCACATTAAAACAATGACTAATAGTATGCAAGGAGAAGCCTCTACAAAGATCAGTGAGAAAAAAGACCCTCCGCCCGATGATTCAGTAAACCAATATATGTAATTCACCCTATGTTTTGTAAATATTGCTTTCTATTAGGCCAGTTTACACAGCAATATAGCCGTTATCTTTTCCAAATTTCAAACTCCAAGTCTAATGATTCAGATGAAGGGTTTGCACACCCATTTTGAATCCTCTCTTCTTTTCTCTTCCCATCTTATGTAACAGGACTTGCTCCTCTCTTGAAGTTTTTGTAATACAAAAGTAATCGACCTTGTTAAAAAAAAAAAAAAACATTTAACCAAAATTTTCTAAAAAAAATTCAAATTAGTATATCAAATTACATATAAACCGTTATGCCACATTCATAGACAAAGCCAAATCATTTTTAATATACAATTTCTAGTTTGATAATGAGATAAGAATTGAAATGTGCTTACTTCCTTACAACAAGACTCTTGCAAACATATTTTAGATCACATCCTTTAAAATAGAGGAATAGGAATAGACTATGTAAGAATAAAATAGATTATTTATCACAAAATATATATTACTAAATATTTCTATAGATATGGTCATTTCATGAGAAATAAAAAAACAACAAGAGATTGTCAAATCCAGTAGTCCATTCTAAATCTAGGACGTTGTACCCATAATTCCCAATTCCCCTAGATCTAATATGGTTAAATACATTAATGGACTTTATATTTAACTTCTCCTTTAATAGTCAAAATATGGTGTAACAAAATAGTTGAGGCCAAAATAACTTCAACCAAATGAAGGGAAAAGGAAAACATTAAGCATTATCGATGAATTATTAAGAGTTATCGATGAATCTAGGAGAATTGACAAGATGTTTTCTACTTCAATACCGCTTTTATAGCCTTGATTTCCAAATTAGATGGTCCCTTCTCTTTTGAGGAATTTAGGCCTATTTTTTAATGTAATTACATATACATGATTGTGGAAAAAATTATATTTATGAGAGTAAATTGCTTGCATTTTTATTTCATGCATACTTAATAGATTGGATTCTTATTAAGTAGGTATATCCATGAAGCTATTAAAATTGTTCAAAAAGGATTACACTATATAAATATTACAGACTATGGTAGTAAATCTAGATCTCTCAAAGGCTTGCGAATTGTTTCTATTTCAACAAATTAATATCTTAAATGGTTTAAAGTATCTAGATTTTCTCTAAAATTATGCTAAGAGAGACTTGGGCTAGCCCATTAGTTACAATGGAAAAATAGGTTTTCTTTGTGGTGTAACAAATGGTTATAAAGGGGAGGCAGGGTTGTGATGGCTAAGTCGATTTTATAATCCACTCTTATTTATTAGATGTCTTGGGCTTTCGTTCCAAATGGAGTACTTCAGAGTCTTGGGAAGCTAAGCTTCAATTGTTTTATGATCTAATGAAAGTAGGGATATAAGTTTTTCTTATGGTTGGGAGGTGACATATTTAGAAGGTGGAAAAAAGAATAAGGTTAGAATTGGTGTTGACCATATGTTGGTTGTGGTGGTTATTTTAGGCTTAGTAGAATTCTAACCAATTCATTATGTGGGAAAGCTTATTTTTCTCTTAGCGAAATTTTGGATTTGGATCATTCCACAATATGGCATTAGGAGTGGAAATTAGCTAAACTTAATAGGTCTATATGAAGAGCAAGTTCAAGAATGGATGGGATATATGAATTCTTCAAAATCTAGTCATGTTCAAATATCAAATTCAAAGGATAAGCTATTGTGTTTGAATAATCCTATAAATTGGTAGTATACTCCAAAGTTTGGCTATAAAGTGATGTGTGACATTGAGGTGTTGGGGAATTAGGCCTAGTAGTGAATCAAACAAATTTGGAAATTCAAGTTCCCACTCAAGGCTAGAAATTTTATAAGGTTGGTATTAAGGAACAAGGTCTTAACTTGGGATATCTTGCAAAAGAGGAGTAGATATGGTCCTAACAAAAGTCTTCTCTACAAAGATAATGAGGAGTCTATTTATCATATACTTTTTTTACGTCCTTACTGTCTACATGTAAGAAAGAGGTGGAGAATCTTATTAGTTTGAAAGAGGTTTGGATTGGCCCTTCGACAAAGGAATTATTGTAGTCGTGGCAATTCAAATCTAAAATACTTCAAATATGTACCACTTATCTTTGCTTTGGTGTTTGGCTTGTGATTGAGGCTAGTTTGTTTGATGAGAAGAATATTCCAACCATCTACTTTGCTTCACAAAGGTTGAATATTTTTAGATGCTTCAAATAATCTAAAAACATAGAGCATCCTAGACAAATTGTTTAAGAGGAAGTGGATAAGTTAGGTGCTTGGGAATATCTCAATAGAGATGATCAAGGGGATGCTTAGATTAGTGAGGTGCATGGAGTTATATATTTAAAGGAGTGGCACATGGTAAAATTTAAGTCTACATTAAGCAAAGAGAGTAATAATAATATAGAGATGATAACCATGAAGTTAACCCTCATGCTCTCTTTTGAAAAAACATTCCTATAAATTACAAGTTTTTAGTGATTTTATGGTTGGCATTAAATGGATGAAGGGGGAATAGACATTAGAAAACCACTTGTGAAGACTTATATGTGAAGAGATCAATCCCATTGTTGATGTTTTCAATCCTCTCTCTTTTTATCATGTCTACACAGAAATAAATGAGTTGATTGATAGAGTCTCTAAATCTAGCTTATCTTTAGTTGTAATGAATGGCATACCTAAAGTGAACATGGAAAAATATTTGAATATTAACATGACTCTTTTCTTTGATTGGTTCATATGATATATGGTTTGTATTCTTTACTAAAGCCTTTGAAGTTAGATGTTAGGAGTTGTTTAAGGTTTTCATTTTTGGGGATGATTATCAAGGAATATTCTCTTAAGAGTTTAAAATGTTGTTTTGAACTATTTTTAATTTAATATAAGAAATACATTGTAAAGGGTAAGATATAAGATTTACTCACTTTGGATTAAATAAACTCCTTCCAGGATTGATCTCTCCTTTTTTCGGACATGTCGAATTTAAAAGTTCCTGTGAAAAATATAAATATGAGTTAAAGTTTAACGTCACATTTAATCACAAATAAATTAAATGTAAGATTAACTTACCCAAAATATGCATCCCACTGACCACCTACAACCAAAGAATTAATAAAAAGATGAATCCCTAAGGATCAAGGATAAATAATGTATAATATAATTTGGATGGATATAAATTACATGAAAACTCACATGTCAATAGCTGAAGTGTACTCCCCATGTGACATGATAACCTCTGGAGCACGATAATTACGTGTAACAACCTAAATTATATGTGAGTCAGCATCTTACGTGTTATTGAAATATAATCATCATACGTGTTATTAAATATTAAATATTACCAATGTTGTGTAGCGTCTACGCCGAGTTATATTTCTTTGTTGTAAATCATTTTCCCGATTTGATGGAGTCTCTGGCCGCTGAACATATAATTTTACGAGTTAGAGATGAAATTGTATAAATATACAGGATTTTATTTTTTCTATAATATATTCATGTAAGTATCTCTAAATAAAATATAATAATATCCCACGACTACATTTTGAACTATATCAATTTGCAAAAAGATTATAGTTGAGAAAATAATTATGGTCTTAATTTTATAAAATTTTACCAATATGTTATAATCGATCAAAATAAATAATATTTTCATATGGGCTTTTGTGTTATGCTTTTGTGTTATGCTATTAAGAGAAAAAAAGTAATGTTTTTATACGGGTTAAAGTGTATTTTTTTTTTTTAAATCACATGGTGAATCGGTAACTACCAAGCCTAATCTAGGGGAGACCCAGGATCAAACCTCATAGCTGCCACTATAACACTAAGAGCATAACCAACCACCTGCAAGTCGGGTATACTAAGTTCCTATGATTTTAGCAAGAGCAGACTCACGGGAAAGGGGAATCTGCCCCTCTAGCTGCCACCACAGTATGTCATTGTACTTAATGAAGTTTGAACTTCGGTCTCCCCGGGCTTCGCCCATGTGACTTACCATCAAACCACACATCACTGTACAATTTTTGGTACAATTTTAATTATTATTATTATTTAATTTTAAGGTCACACCAAATTAGTGTATAAGACTCTTTTGTTTATTGGACGCTGGACCTATTTCTACGCATTGATTTTGAATGTTAAGTCTACGAAGGCATACATACTCTACCCCTTTTAGTTTTGAACCCGTGAATTCTTAGGAGGAAACACATGCTATAAAATTAGTGTATAAGACACCCTTGTTTATGGGACAAGAGATCTACCTCCATGCAACGATTTGACCGCCAAGTCTATGAAGACATACATACTCTACCCCATCTCTACCCCCTCTAGTTTTGAACTTGTGAACTCTTAGGAGGAAACACATGCTCTTAACCATTAGGACCACTCATGTGCTTTCCAAAATATTTTTATAATTCTTGATCATTTTACACGTATAATAAAAGCT
Organism: Pinus taeda; assembly: GCA_000404065.3. Taxonomy (NCBI): domain Eukaryota; kingdom Viridiplantae; phylum Streptophyta; class Pinopsida; order Pinales; family Pinaceae; genus Pinus; species Pinus taeda. Next base: position 144,892 of record APFE030019147.1, read on the forward strand.
TTGTATAAGTATTTCAAGATTTTAGAATGAGAGAGTTGAAACTATTGGTACGAAGTTAGGGTTTCACCTACAAAACGGTTTTGAGGGGGAATGACCCTTCCTATGTCGATATGGTAGGAGAGAGACACAACTCTGAAAACACACAGAACATTAATTTTGTAGTATACCTACGGGGGATAATATGTAATATACCTAAGGGGTATAATATGGGGTACAGAGGGAGGTACCCAAGGGAATACTGTAATAATGGGATGTGTCATAGCAATAAATAAGGTGTTTAACCCGTATCATGTAAGAGACCACAAGTAGTTAGCAATAATGTAATAAGCCCATGGTATTAAATAGATGGTATTGATGGAACCATGGTAATGACCCATGGTATTTGTATGTATGAGGCCTATATAGAGGCTAGGCTTCTTATTGAGGGATGTCAAAGATTATTGTATGAACCGACATATGGCTTGTGCAGTGTTCTCCTTTCTTAAGGAGTGTATGTATGGTGTTGCCTTACCTTAAGGGTTTGATTAATAAAGTGAAGCATTTATATATTCAGATCTTGTTATTTCTTGGGTTTATTTCTATTATCATATATTTTCAGGTCAGATCTATAACAAGTGGTATCAGAGCACTTTCTTGGGCAAAACAAAGTATTTTTATTTTTATTTTTTTGCAGGAATTTTTTGGGCAACGAGTTTGCAGATCAGATCTGTACATTCTGGAGAAAAATATGTAGAATCTAATTGCAGATCTGAGTTATTGGCGAAAAAATACCCAATTTGAAAAATAAATCAGTCGAATCGGAGTCCGGATAAGGGAGATATCGCTGATTTAAAAATCAACTGTGTTGTAGACTTTTTTCATAGCAGCGATTTTTCAGGTCAGATCTGTAAGTTATAGTGCAAAATCTGCAGAATCTAATTGCAGATCTGAGTTGTTAGCGAAAAAAAACCCAATTTGAAAAAAAAAATCGGCCGAATCGAAGTCCAGATGAGGGAGATATTGCTGATTTAAAAATCAGTTGTGTTGCAAACATTTTTCAAGGTAGCAAGTTTGTAGATCAGATCTATATGTTCCGGGGTAATATTTGCAGAATCTAATTATATACGTAAGCTCTTTGTGAAAAATTACCCAATTTCAAAAAAACAATCAGTCGAATCGGAGTACACATGAGGGAGATATCGTTGATTTAAAATCATCTATTTTTCAGAATTTTTTGTGAAGGCGGGAGCACTGCAGTGCGAATCTGAAATTTCAGTGCCTAGATTGGAATTCGATGAAGATGTACAAATTTGATGGCTGTGATTCGGAAATATGGTTAGCACAAATGGAACAATATTTCACTCTGGAACACATCATAGATGATGAAACTAAACTACGTGTGACAGCCATTTACTTGGACCAAGAAGGATGGCAATGGTGGCAGTCGCATTCTAAATGCTATCCAAGGACAATTACTTGGCAGATGTTCGCAAAATCCATTTGTGACCACTTTAACCTAAATCTAATTTATTGGGTTGTCTTACTTAGCTCAGACATACAGGCACACAACCTATCAAAGATTTTATTTTCATAGGAAAGAAGGAAACCAAGAAACCTAAAGGGTTATTTTCTACTAGTATCTCCTTATTGCAGGTTCATGGATTGATTTAGAAGGAGAAGATCATTGTGTCTATAAATCCTGGTTGCAAGAATAATTTTTTCAATGTTAATTTGGCAAAAAAATTGCAAGTTCTAGCAAAACACATTGAAAACACATAGGTTGATAATGAGGATGTTCAAGTTTATAAAGATTTGAAGCTTTTTATCGATAAGTATGTGTTGCATTGTGATTTTTATACTTAAGATATGGATAACATGGATGTTTTTTTGGGATATCTTTGGATGGAATCCGTGTGTACTGTCCATATTAATGTGCAGAAGAAATTCCTGAAGCTCTGGTATAAAAAGAAGAAAATTACATTGCAGGATATTTCCATTAAGACCCAAGCAGAGACACAAAACTTTAATGACACTTACATATCAGATGATGAGCCTTTGATGGTAGACAATCAAACACAAACATCAAACTAGGTACTAGAAAAACTCGGCTCCGATACCACTTGTTATAGCTCTAATACCACTTGTTATATATTTGATCCAAAAATATAAGATAATAGAAATAAACCCGAAAATAATATGAAATAGATAGAAATGCTTCTTTATTGATCAAACCCTTAAGGTAGGGCAACACCATACATTCACTCCTTAAGGAAGGAGAACACTCCATAAGCCATATGTTGATTCATATAATAATCCTTGACATCCCTCAATAGGGAGTCTTTAGCTTCTATATAGGCCTCATACATACAATACCATGTGTCATTACCATGGTTCCCTCAATAGCATCTATCTAATACCATGGGCTTATTACATTATTGCTAACTACTTGTGGTCCCTTACATGATATGGGTTAACCACTTTATTTATTACTATGGCCCATCCCATTATTACAATATTCCTTTGGGTACCTCCCTCTGTACCCCATATTATCCCCCCTAGGTATACTACAAATTCCATAGTGGAAGGAAAGCTTCATTAGGAGCAACCTTGGCTAGAGATGTAAAAAACACTATGACAACAACAAATGAAGCCTCCTCCAATGGACAATAAAATCCCCATTTTATGAAATCATCTCAAAATATAGGAAAAAATACAATTCATTAAAAACCAAGTTTTAGATGTAAATTTGTGGGAATGTGGTAAGCAAAAAGAACTCTAATAAGCTAGATTCAAAAGAATTGGCAATTAAAAAGAGACATGAAACTCACACTGGGCTCCAAAGGATTCTTCACTACAATCTTTAATAATGTGGAGGATAGAGACATGATATTTCAGTGGGGGCCTTACATCCTGAGGAGGGTTATACATGAAACCTTGGATAGAGAGGTTCAATCTTGATAAAGAAGACTTCAATTCAGCCTCAATATGGATTAGATTGTATGCAATGCCTCAAGGGTTTTTGGATCAGGATAATTTGGAAGGCATAGGAAATGCAATAAGGTCTTTTGTAATTCTCTTAGAAACTACAAGGGAAGGTTGATACACCTCATATGCACACACCTGTCTTTATGGATCTATCAAAACCAATTTTTGCAAACATTCAAATCAACTACCATAACGATATATGGGATTAACCCATAAACTAAGAGTGAATTTCCTTTTCCTTTTGGATGTATAAAAAATATGGATATATCTTCAAGGAATTCCTACTAAATCAAATTCAACAAACAACACAAGTTACTCAAACTAATGCATCCACATCTTCATCCCTTCTTGAGAGTGCATCTGCAGCAACATTTTGCTTCCCTTTTTGGTAAATGATTTCAAAATCATAACCCAACATTTTTGTGACCCATTTTTTTTTTCTTTTTCTGAAGATAATATTTGTTCCGATAAGTATTTAAGACTATCATGATTTTCTTTTACCTTGAAACCTCTTCCCATTAGGTAATACCACCATTGCATATATTATTGCCAACATTTACTTCTCATAAATACGTTTATGTAAGCACTTTCCCTTGATTAGATGACTTTAAGAAGCAATGGGAATTCCTTCTTGAATTAAAATGACACCAATGTCATTTCTTGAGGCATCACATTCCACAATAAAGGTTTTTGTGAAGTCTAGTGTAGATAAGACCAAATCTCAACACATTGCCTCTTTAAGATATTCATATGCCTTAAATTCTTTTGGAGTCCAAAGAAATGCATCTTTTTTTAGTAATGTTGTTAGGTGTTGTTATTTTCCCATAATTCTTAACAAAATTGTGATAATACCCTTTCAATATGAGAAATCCTCGAAGATGCCTTAAGGTTGTGGGAATTTTTAATTTCTTGATGGCATTAATTTTGTTAGGGTCTACCTTAACACCCTCATGAGATACAATATGACCTAGATATTCTACTTCCTATACCCCAAAGAAATATTTGGTTAGTTTTGCATATAATTGTTTCTCCTCCAATAGTGTGAGCATCTTGTCAACATGTTAAACATGATCTTTCCAAGACTTGTTGTAGATTAGTATATCATAAAAAAATACTAACATAAATTCTCTAAAGAAGGGTTTGAAAGTGGAATTCATCAAACCCCTAAATGTAGAAGGTACATTAGTAAGGCCAAAAGGCATGATTGAAAATTCATAATGGCTTTCATGAGTTTTATATGTTGTTTTCAAAATGTCTTTTGTTTTCATTATAATTTGATGATATCTTGACTAAAGATCCAACTTGGTGAAGTAAATTGCTCCATGTAGTTCATCCAACAATTCATCGTTGAAAAGAATGGGAAACTTATCTTTAATAATGAGCGTGTTGAGCTCTTTATAATTGAGACACATATGTTGTGATTCCTCCTCCTTGTGTACAAATAATATTAGAGAAGAGAAAGGACTTTGGTTAGGTTGAATTATACCCGTCTCTAGCATTTCTGCAACCATACGTTCAATTTCACTCCTTCGGGTATCAGGATATTTGTAAGGTCTGATGTTTGGAAGAAAACTTCTTGGAATCAAGTGAATAACATGATCACGATCGAGAATAGGTGGGATACCTCTCAGTCTCAAATTACCTTGTAATGATTGTAAGGACTCTTTGGAGATTTGGAGAAATGGATGACTTAGATGTTTGAACATATAAAGAACATAATTGTGAAGTTAACCCTTGTTGTTCCTTATTCAAAGGTTTTTTCATGCCATTAAAGTTGATTATCTTCCCAAGTTTCCCTACAATACCCCCCTTAATTCAATTTTCTTTCCTTCCGACAAAAAATTCAAGAAAAATTCTCGAAAATTAAAATCCATCATCCCCAAAGATTGTAACTATTAGACTCCTAATACAACATCCACACGACCCATTAGAATAGAGAGAATTGGATTATTCATTATATACCCCCCATGGTTAGATTGATATTATGGAACTTATTTGAGAAATTTATTGTTCCTCCATTTGCAGCCATCACTTGACACTCTGGAGCTGGATATAGAAAGAAATTCAAATCCTTAGTTGTATCTTAAAATGAATAAAATTATGGGTACAAATTGAATCTTATTACCTTTTTATTCTTGATATATCCTTCTATCTTAAGAGTTTGAGGAGTGGTAATTCCTGCCAATGCATTACAAGATATGGTCGGATTCATTTGTTCTTTTTCATCCCACATGGTTGGTTCCGTGTATATATTCCTCTTTTGATATTTCTTGTTCCTTTTCTTCCTCATCTTCACAATCTATGTAAAATATTTTTTTCTTAGCACACTTATGACCTTTAGTGTATTTTCTATCACAGCTATAACAAATCCATTTTTCTCTTTTTTCCTCCATTTGTTGTGGTGTCAACCTTGTAGGTTGTGGGAGGCTAGGAGTAGCAACACTCCCATCTTTATAGTTGTGAGTGGTAGACCTCGTGGTTGCCATAATTTTTCTTTCAACTTTTCTTTCCACCCTGAATGCATTCTCAAATGACCTAGGTTCTGAAAGGTGAACCTCATGTTGGATATTATCCTTTAAGGGACCTATAAAGACATCATGCTCCTATGGAATATCAGTTACCTTGATATTCAATCTTTGGAAGTCCTCAATGTGCTTCCCAACTGTACCCTTTTGTTTGAGATTTATCAATTGGCTTAAGATTGTATTAACCTTTCTATCCTCATAATGTGTTATCAATTCCTTCGTAAAATTTGTCAAAGTGACAAGTGATTTACAAGAACACAACCATTGATACCACACAAATTTATTGGGTTCTAAATATAAAGATGTAATGTGTACCCTTTATGTGTGTTACATTCGTGTAGGTCAAAGAACTGCTCCAATAATATCCATTTTACGGGATCCATCAAACATCCTGATATTGATCTTTGGAATATGGTTGGTATTCAACCCAGAGTTAGAGTCTCTAAAATCATGATTTAGTATCCTTTTGTTCTCATCATCAGTTTCATGGAATACCTTGTCACCACTAGGAAGCATTTCTTCTAACAGCTTCTTAAAACCTTCCAATCTGCTTTTATTTTATCTTCTAAACCATCCATCTTAACATTCATGACTCCTAATTCATTTTTGGTTTCTATTTATAAGAGTGACAATTGTTGTTCATGCAATTTTGATATCTCATGTTGCGTTTATTCCTCTTCTTCATGTGTCATAGTAGAGCTTTCTGATGTCTTAATGGGTGTAGAATTTCATCATTGGTTTCATGGAATACCTTGTCACCACTAGGATGCATTTCTTCTAACAGATTCTTAAAACCTTCCATTTCTGCTTTCATTTTATCTTCTAAACCATCCATCTTAACATTCATGACTTGTAATTCATTTTTGGTTTCTCTTTATAAGAGTGACAATTGTTGTTCATGCAATTTTGATATATCATGTTGCATTTATTCATCTTCTTCATGTGTCATAGTAGAGCTTTCTAATGTCTTAATGGGTGTAGAATTTTTTTATTGGGAGGAATTTTTTAACCAATTAATAATATCTATGCTTCACTATTCTCTTTTGAATCACTGCAAACTCATTTTTCAAAGAAAAATTATACAAATTTAAAAATACACACCTTCTAGAGCTTGATTTTGAGCTTGTTGATAAGGCTAGGCTTGCAACTATTGTATCTTTGTGATTTCATCCTCTCAAAGTATAAAATTTTATTATGTGGTAACCCTCTATGTCCTCTTTCCAACCCCACTAGTTTGTCTAAGATTGAATTATTCAAGGTAAAGTTATGTTGATTCTCCCATGATGGTCTGATTATGAACTGATTCAGTAGACTGAACTTATGTGGGATTCCATGTGTCATTTTTTTAACCTTTGGTCCTCAAATTGTTACATGAAAAACTATCGTCCATGTAATTTCATCTAATTCTTACGAAATTCAAATTCAATGCACAAAGAAAAAGTTATGATGATTTTCCCTGGAACACCTGTTTGAGACTGAATTATAGAGCATGCAAAAAACCTTAACTTCCATCGACCATATCTCCTCAAATATATAAAACCAATATTTGAAAATTTTACGCAATGTTCATCAAGATTTCAAATCCACATGGTCAAAATTTAAGCTTTTGAAGCCTCATAGAAAAACAATTATAGCGAAAATTCCAAGGTGACCTATTTGAAGGAGAAAACCCCTAAGATCCAGAGCTCTAATACCAAATGTTATTGTTGACAGTGCTGGACCCACCAACATTCAGGGGATCTCCTCAGTATGAATTCCTAACTAGTCCTCACACCATTTGGTGTAGGAGTTCCATTGAGTATGATGGCCTATTTGCCATTATGTTAAAGGTTTTCCTTAGCTCTTGCATGTCAGCAAATGAGAGTGGTCTACTTTGTCCTTGAACAACGAGGTTTGTGTGCCTGGTGAGTGCTAGTGTTGCTTTTGTCAAGTTTCTTTCACCGCAAAGAGAGAGGGTGGAAGTGGGTCTTTAGTCGAAAGGGAAGAGTCCCAACTCTGTCAGAGACACACAACACAACAGGACATGCACAACTTCCAGAGTAGTCCACATGGATGAAGTAGTCACAAACACATAAGGGATAACACATACAACACCCAACGGAGTAGTCTGTGCGAGTGTGACAGTCGTTATAATGAGTTTATGGGAAAAGTTTTGTCTGGTGTCCGGTGAGGCAGCCCATGCAGGCATGACAACGTAAACAACTTATACAACACATTTTCATAAACATATGTATTAGAACAACTGAAATAGTTCAATTGTCTTAACACAGGTTGAAGAACACAGGCATTACAAGTGTCCAAAGAATAGTCTTACAAACAATCACAATACATATGTGAAAACATGTTGGCATGTTAACGGGCTTCTGAATTAAGTGAAAGTTCCAAGACACAACAGTACACCATACATCACTAACCCTGGAGGCGTGGTGTTGGAGCCACAACTCACTACTCAAAGAAAAGATTTTAGAGTCTCAAGGCTATGTGGGAGGAGCCAAGGTGAAAAAGTCTTTTGCATGTACAAATGAGGGGTATTTATAGCCAAGGGTAAAACTGGCCCTTGTGATTGTTCGACTTCCCTCATGACTATTTGACTTTCATGACTTTTCATATTTACATGACTCTTCGAATATACATGTGGGTCTCTTGGACATCCATGTTACATTACATTGATTTACAATAGTATGGACCACAGTTGTGATGTGGCCGAGATGACTTATGACACGACTCAAAACGATAGAGTTGGTGTGTTCATTCTGGTGGTGGTGTGCATGTTGAGCTGCATTGTTGCTAAGTGATGGATATCTTCTTGGTGTATCATAGCTCCACCTCCACATGGAAAGGTGTGCAGAGTCTTCGATGGTCTTGGTGTTCACTTGATGCTGCATGTGCATGTCACTCCTTCACTTGTACTTTGGCATGCTTCATGTGTTCATTTGTCTGTGAAAAAATCTCCTCGCATACATTATTCGTTCATGAAAAAACCTCCTTGCATGCATCATCCATTCGCAAAAAAATTTCCTTGCATGCATTCTTCATTCATTTGTTCATGAAAAAATATCCTCGCATGTGCTCTCCTTGTTCATCCTGTCTGTCGTTGCGTCATGTCTTATTCATGTACATGTATCTGCAATCACTCATGATGAGACGACATCAAATCCATAAACCTCCTAGTCTACCATGATGCATTGTCGTTCGCTTTCGGATGCAGGTGACTGGGAGAGAGGAAAAGGTTATGAAAATGTGCAAGGCAGATTTCACGCTGGGATGCAGGCCCCAGGCACTGCCGGTGAAAATTGCGTAGAAGTCACCGAGAGATTGAGATGGACAATTTAGATCAGTAGTGACTCGGGATCTGGCTTGGATGGTGGGAAGATCTATGTAATTTTTTAAGGGAAGAATTGTAGGAAGAATAGGGACTTGGCATAAAAAACCACACAATTCCTTCAGGGAACTGGCAGTGGGCTACAGGAGGCTTGCTTGGAAAAAATGCGCATTTTTTCTCGAGAGCTGGTAGTGGGTTGCAGGAGTTTTGCTACAAAAAACTGTGTATTTGCTAGGAGGCTGGCCTGCTGAACATCACTGTGCAATTTGTGAGCTAAGCAGGATGCTGGGCATCTCAGTGATTGCTCATGAAAACTACGTAGTTTTCTGGGCGAGCAACAGGTCGATTGTTTGGGTGACTGGCTCGAAAAATTGCGCAATGTTTTGAGGGAGACAATGATCGACATAGGGTGGTTGTCCAACATGTCTATGCAATTTTTTTAGTTAGCGGAGCGGGCATGCTTTGCAAGTTTTGTGCAATTTTTTGGGGGAGTGAATCTTGGGGTCACTGCCCAGTCAACCTCTTCGATTGACCAAGTGGGGGTTGGTTGATTCGCTTGTGGGCAGTGTAGATTGAGATGGATTGCTGAGAAACTTTTGTGTTGTTCTAGATGACAATTGGTCCGATCGATTCTAGGATTGCACAGTGCAGGCTGCCTGGGAGACAACCTCAAGCTTTGCGTAATTTTGGGCAGCAGTACATGTTCATTGAGGGTTGAAATTTTGGTTGTTGGAGGGTGATCCGGTTGTCATAACTTCAGTAAAATGACTAAGCGTGTGAGCGAGTGAACTTGTGCATACATGACCTTTGCAAACACACACTCAACATTACTCGATGACAAGACACCTCAAACCATCAAGACAACATATACTCAGTGTGATTGACTGACAGTGCAAGAAACAAGCATGACACTTGTGATAGAATGTTGAATGACTGTGACAACACTTGCGTGACAATGCATGCAACTTCATGTGTGAATGTGACAGATGTTTACATAGCGAATACAAATTGTACACATGAAGTGGGACCTTGTGCATGGCTAGAACATGGTTGAAAGTGTGACATTGTGATCAACATGGAAAAAGTTTCTTGTTGAATGGTCAAGCGAGGATGGTGCAAAGACTCAACCCGAGCTCATGGGGTGAGCCCAGGTGCTTGCAAACATCAAGGAAAAACCCAAGGAAGGCTCCGAAATTGGATGCAGGCCAAAATTTTGGAGGGTGTTGCAGCCGCTACAACACTTGGCGACAAATTGGTTTAATTCCAGCTTCTCTGTTTTGGTTCATGGTCAGCACAGGGCCTTGGTCTCTTAGGGAGTGTTGAATCATTATGTGGGTTACTCAAGCTTCCCCACTTACCCTGTGGACGGACATGGTTCACCTTTCTCCAACTCAGTCAAACACAACAAGTTTCAGCTTGATCACAATGTTTTTAAATTGGGAAGGGTAGTTTCGCTCGCGAGTTAAAAAATTTTAGAGTATAAGTTTTAATCTCTGGTGTTTCTCCACTACCAGCAGGCCTATACAGTACCCCGACGAATTCACGCAGGAACACACCATTGCTCCACTGCTAGCGAGCCTAGTGAGTACCCCAGTGGAGTTGCATGCTTCACCTCTCTGTGCAGGAAGCCTTTCTCTTCTTTCAACTTTGTATTTTTTTTTAAAGCGAACTGTGCATAGGCACTTATTTATTTTTGGGGTGAAGAGGGATCTCGACTTATTGAGAGCAGAAGAGGTTGTTCCTTCAGAGAAGCATGTAAGACCTCTAACATAGGTTTGCTCATTTAGATTTTCCCCTTCTCTGTTTCTACTAGTTGGATAAGATTAAGCACACAAAGCAAAAAGATGAGTACGGGCATGGTGTTTCCCAGTGTGGACATAAGTTCATGGTTGGACCCAAGCTTCCCTTGCAAAAGGCTCATATTTTCTGTCAATACTTCATCGACCGAATGTTATAACTAAGCACAAAGAAGACGAACACAGGACTGGCCAAGTGCTGCAGTGTCACGAGACTCTTTAGATCTCAGCCACATACTCATTCAAAAGCGAGAATGTGATAGAGGGCATCACTTATTTACAAAAACAAAAATAGAAAGATACTAAGAAAACAAAACAAACGAAACAAAAATAGAAAAGTAAAATGAAAATACAACAAGCAAGCAAAGTGGGAAAGCAAACAAACATGCAAACCAGAAAGCAAAGACAAGCAAGTAAGCAAACACTACTCCTACTCCTACGCTAATCGTTTGGTCTTACATGAAATGAAATTTCCATTGAAGCTATTGTAGGCATACCCGACTTGCAACCACAAAGATACAAGCGATTAAAATAGATAAAAAACAATATGCAATAGAAAATACAAAAGCTTGGAAAACCTACACAGGAGAGAGGTGGTCTCGGCTCTGGGAAGAAAGATGTGTCACAACCACCCAAGACTAATGCTTACCTCTTTGGTGACTACCATTTTTCAACAAACCTCAAAGGCCTCTTGCAAGTGTGTGTTCTCCTGCACCAAGTTTCTTAGCGAGTGTGAGGAAGGACTGAAGCTTGTTACCTGCAACATGACTCACCAAGTAAGATTGTTCCATCCATTTAGCGATTGGATCATAGAATCTGTGACGGTTGTTTTGAAAGAATTGTGATCTTTGAGAAGATGGGTTCCTGATTTGAGAGGGGGGATCACGATGAGGATCTGATACAAATAGATAGATTCCATCATTCTCGTTGGTTATGTCAAGATAGTGAGGACCTGCCATAGCCATCAACGGAGGCTAAAGTGCATCACCTGCTTGACAGAAGTTTGAGGATAAATATGTTACACGGTGAAGATCATAGTGAGTGAAGAGACTGTCATTGGATGTACTGTTGGGAATATGATAAAATACATGAAAACCACCCAATATAGAAGAAAAATAAGACCAGTTGGTCGAGATGTCAGATTCCCAGTTTGACATAAACAAAGAAAATTTTTGAACAATCTTGCGAATGCTCTGAATGAGGGAACCAATTTTGTTGTGCGCTATATATGTCAGAACATCCACCTGCAACTGGTGAAAAATTGTGCAAGCATCATGCTCATCACAGAAATGTAGAAAGGATGCCAGCATTGTGAATGTGTGAAACTAGTTGGGGTGTGATGAAATGAGAGTAACTTGATTCGCGTGATAGGTTTTGCACTCATCATCACACAGGGAGATTTCTAGTGTGATAAGCGGGCATATTTAATGTGCAAAATTCGCAAGAAGACCAAGGAGTTGATTACAAGAGAGAACACCCGATAAGCATGATTCTAGACAAAGATAGTCTTTGAGATGATCAACTTCGATGTTCCATGATTGCATGAGGGCAAACACTCCCAACTTGAATTGGATGTAAGAGAGATGCATCAAGACAGACATGCTGTAACAGGCTCATGGATTCGATCATTAGTGAGAATTTGAAATTTTGAAATATCACACCCGAAATAGTAAATATTTTTTACACAAGGATCCACGACGCATGCAACCATGCAGATAGACAGATTGTGCATGATAAACGAGATTTGATTTGGTTTGAGGGGCTTACTAGAGTCGCAAGGTGCTCACATAACTATCAATGGACATTGAAGTTCACCGACTCCCTGACATGTCCCGTAACTTTCCATAATTGAAAATTTTCATTTTGAGATGTGAACCAGATCATGCATGGCTTGAGGATGGTTGTTGTTGCTGATTTCAAGACTGCTCTTAGGATAACAATCATCTTTGTCACAGGCCTCATCAAAATTTTCAGCTTCAGCAAGATGACTTAATGAGTTATCTTCATGCAACACACAAGATGATGATGAGTGTGAAGATTCCTGTGTGTTGAGACTAGTTTCATCATGGAAAACCTCACTACCTTGTGTTGATCGAGGGGATAAGTCACTAGATGAATAAGCAAGAGAACACATAGTATCTCCGCCACATGTAGATGCATTGTGAATGGTGGGACACATGGGAAAGTGAGCTACAAAGGAAGTTTCGATATGGACGTCTACTTTGACTGGTGTGCATTCCAGATTTGAGTTAGAGTGTACATGAGAGAAAAATAGATCACATGATGTGCTTGGGTGTTCATCACAACATACGAAAGCATAGGAGTGATGACAACCCAATACTGGAAGTTGATCAAAAGAATTAACTGTGCATGATGTTTCACCAAGATTCGCGAATCAAGAATTGATCAAGAATGGAAGCTCAATGTTTTGATGCGAAGCATTTTGAAACATAGAAGAGGAATTGATTGTGTCTTCACTTTCCTACTCCTCCACCTGTATAATGAGTCCGCCTTACACATGATCGCAATTTGAGCTAGCATCTTGAGAATCAAGAGAGTGCGCACAACTAGTTTGTGAAGCAGATGGTTCAAGCGAGTTATGGTACAAGGAGTCATGGCTTGTAAATGATGGAGGATGGAAGAGATGCAGATTAAACTTGAGACTTGGGTTACAAATAGTGATGTCCTCTTGTAGAAAGGAGGAATAATTCTTTGCCATAGGCTTTCTAATCCATTCCATAATTTATTCCATTGGAGTGGGAGATGACTGAGAAGATGGGTTGGGAACATGCTACACAAATTTCTCAGCTTTGCGACCACTGCGAGGGGGGATCGACTACGCATATTTCTTAGCTTTGCGACCACTATGAAGGGGCACTTGTTTTGAGATCAGAAAGGGAGGAGGATAGGCAACAATCGTGGTGTTGGACTCCTCCTTTGTAGACTGAGGGGCCTCATGGTATGCAAAAGTTTAGGGAGAAGGAAAATCAGGAGGTTCATCGGGTCAGGAAACATGAACCAGGCGTTTCATCTCTTGGCTCATGAAGTCAAGGTCCATAAACCATTCAGGAATTTTGTGATAGATTTGAAGGGAGTGGGTAGCAAAGTCCTCAACTGATTCACCAGTCTTCGTTCTTAAATCGGAGATTCTTTCATAGACATCTTGATGGTTACACTTATCGAAGGCTTGATGGAGTTCCTTGTGGAGAGTGAGAATGGAATGGACGGAAGAAGGTGGTAGGGTATGACACAATCGATTAACACAACCTTCAAGGGTGAGGAAGAAAATTACACAAACAAGCTCATCACTATCAACTTAATGAGATTCACAAAAATGAAGAAAATCATAAATGTGCTCGGTTATGGACGTTATGTCTTCACCGTCAAAATTTAACAAGGACAAGTGATCGAGAAGCTTATCGGGGATTGATAGTTGATTAAGGGAGAAATGAGAGAAACACCTCGGGAGCACGAATTGTGTATGATCCATTTGGTAAGAGATTCAAACCTGATGTAATAGGCTCAGATTGTCATCTGGCCCTCCTTCTAGCACAAAAAATGTTGACGGTGCTGGACCCACCAACATTCAAGGGATCTCCCCGGTATGAAGTCCCAACTAGAACTCACACTATTTGGTGTAGGAGTCCCATCTGGTTTGCCTTAGATCTTGCTTGTCAACACATGAGAGTGGTCTAATTTGTCTTTGAACAACGAGGTTCGCATGCCTGGTGAGTGATAGTGTTGCTTGTGTCAAGGTTCTTTCACCATAGAGGGAGAGGGTGGAAGTGGGTCTCCAGTCAAAAGGGAAGAGTCCAAACTCTATCAGAGTCACACAACAAAATAGGACATGTGCAACTTCCAGAGTAATAGTCCACACAGATGTGGCAGTCACAAACACACAAGAAGGGATAGCACGTACAACACTCAATAGAGTGTTCTGAGTGAGCGCGCCAATTTTTATAACAAGTTTATGGAAAGGTTTTGTCTAGTGTTCGATGAGGCAGCCCACATGGGCATGACAATGTTAACAACTTATACAACACATTTTCATAAACATATGTATTAGAACAATCAAAATAGTTCAACTTTCTTAACACATGTTAAAGCAACATGCATTACAAGTGTCCAAAGAATAGTCTTACAAACAATCACAACACATGTGTGAAGACGTGTTGGCCTATTAACAGGCTTATGAATTAAGCGAAAGTTCCAAGACACATCAGTACACCATACATCACTAACACGTGTTGGCCTATTAACAGGCTTATGAATTAAGCGAAAGTTCCAAGACACATAAGTACACCATACATCACTAACCTCGGAGGCGGGGCGTTGGAGCCACTACTCGCTCCTCAAAGGAAAGATTACAAACTCTCAAGGCTATGTGGAAGGAGCCAATGTGAAAAAGTCTTTTGCATGTACACATGAGGGGTATTTATAGCGAAGAGTAAAACTGGGCCTTGTGACTGTTCAACTTCCCTCATGACTGTTTGACTTTCATGACTTTTCATATTTACATGACTCTTCATATTTACATGTGGGTCTCTTGGACTTCCACGTTACATTACATTGATTTACAATAGTACGGCCCATAGTAGTGATGTGACTGAGATGACTCTTGACATGACTCAACACGACAGAGCTGGTGTGTTCATGCTAGTGGTGGTGTGCATGTCAAGATGTAGTGTTGTTGAGTGATGGATGTCCTCCTGGTGTATCATAGATTCACATCCGCATGGCAAGGTGTTCAGAGTCTTAGATGGTCTTGGTGTTCAGTTGATGTTGCATGTGCACGTCACTCCTTCGCTTGTACTCTGGCATGATTCACGTGTTCGTATGTTTGTGAAAAAATATTCTCGCATACATTTTCTGTTTGCGAAAAAATCTCCTCACATGCATTCTTCGTTCATCTGTTGGCAAAAAAATCTCCTCGCATGTGCTCTCCTTGTTCATCTCGTCTATCATCTGCAATCACTCATGATGAGACGATATCAAATCCATAAACCTCCTAGTCTACCATGATACATTATCGTTCGCTTTTGGATGTAAGTGACCGGGAGAGAGGACAAGGTTATGAAACTACCCATGGCAGATTTCAAGTTGGGATGCAGGCTCTGGGAAATTAGTCATATATGGACAAAATGTCCTTAGGATAAGTCCAAAAGTCATTAAAAGTTTAAGAGTTGTTTAGAAGTCCAAAGGACACATTAGAAGTCCAAGATTCATGAGGGTAATTCAGGAGTCATGGGGATATGAAAGGTCATTCCCCTTATTATAAAAGCAACCTCATAACTCAATCAATGGGATTTCGGAGGCTTAATATTTTGAGAGCTAGTCTTGGCTCCTCTATTTAGCATAGGAGATAAAATTATTCTTTGGAGAAGCAAGAAGTGACTTAATGTTCCATTATTGGAACTAGTGCCTCACCATTGTAACTGAGTACTTGGATCTTTCACCTTATAATTGAAGCTTGATGAGCCAAAACATTTTCATTCATGTATTGTGAATGTCTTAGGACTATTCTTTAGATGTTTAATATATATGTTTTTTTCATATGTACTAAGAAAATTGAACTATTTCGGTGGCCTCGATACTTATGTTGTTGAATGTGTTTTTTATGCGATTTAATGATATTTTTTTCTATGTGAACTATTTCTCTAGATAAATAATGATATTTCTTTTCTCATGTGTCTCTTAGGTTAGTACTATTACTTCCTTCTAGAGGGTCACTTTCTGTCTCCCCCCTCGTGAAGGTCTCCTTTTATACATTGCAATCAGTGTTTCACAATGTCCTTTTGTTCATTTTCCTCCTCTTTTTCCAGTACCAATTTGGGTACCCCCTGGTGATGATGCTAAATTTGGGAAATCTGAAAATCAAACTGTTGATCTATCTATTCAACCTCCATCCAATTATTATGATCCACATCCTACTGAGGAAAACTTGGAATCGTTCAGTAATTGCATGGAGCCCAAAGTGAAATTTGATCCCTTGGGTTTTCAAGATCATATTAATGTACATAATTCCAATCTTGTATCTAATCCAAATTAAAACTCGATTGTCTCTAGGGATACTCTGAAACCTCTACCACCTATGTTTCATGATTCCTTGTTTCATGATCCGCTTATTTCACCTACCTCAACTTTTAATGATGTTCAACCTGTTGTTTTAAGCAATATCAACAATGAGGTAATTTTATTTCACATGTAGAGGAGAAAAGTGTTGAAGGTATGTCTTATCTTCCCCTCTCTTTCAAGATGATAATCTTACCTTTCCAGTTGATCTCTAATCTTCTAATCTTGATAACTTGTCAAATGACTCTAAACCCTGCATTCAAGTTGATATTTTGGATAACCATCACCATGACATCTCTCTTTCCATTAACACACATGGTGGTGAATATCCAAGTATATCAAATGATATCGTCTCTCCTTTTGAGGGCTTGGATTTGTAGGGTATCGATTCAAAATTTGTTCTTCATAGTTTACAATCTCCATTTATGAATTGGGATGCTCTTTTGATTGAGAATGATACTAAATATTCTTTAATTCATACATCCTTGGATGAAAAATATGAATTGGTAAATTGCCAGGTTTTTGAATATTTGGAAGATCTTGGTCAATCTGACTATCATGTTGGTATGCCTATATTTGACTATTATACTAATGATAATGATGTTGATCTATTGTTTTTGCAATTTCAATCTAATTTAAGTACAACTATTTATCCTCTTGTGAGTGTTTCAATCCTTTTTCACCTCTAGCACACTATTCATTGTACCCATATATGTTTGATAATTTTATCAAATGTGCAACCCCCTAGATTATTTCGATCTTTGTTTGGCTAATCATGATTGCAATCATGTACAGGATGGTATGATACTACAATCAGAGGATGAAATTTTGAATCTATTATTCATGTTTTATTTAATTGTAAAGATTTCATAAGTCAAGAGGAGGATGTTACAACCCTAGATGATCAATGGATTATTCTAGTTGATGTATATCAATTTTCTATCCATCAAGAATATGATGTGTTTAATCTTAAATCTAATCAAACAAGTGGCATTAACAATGTTTTAATTTATACATCTATTGATAGTGGTGCATGTCTACTTGTAAATTTTTCCAAGCCACCCAGATTTGATAATCTATCATCAGAAAGTTATGAGACCTGTCAGCAATTCAAGGCACTTCAGCCCCTGTTCATGGTCATGTTAGGTCCTTGCAATCCTATCAAGATATCTAAACTAAGTTGGATCCAGATTTTCACGCATAATTCTCTCCCTAATCATATTCCACGAGATGTGAGTTTACCCTAAAAGGACACTCAACATTTCCAAATTAATCTTCCTGATGCTCAAGATAGAATTTCTTATTAGATGAAATATTCTTGTTTAGATAGTTCCTATTCATGTCAACCCCTTTATTAGACCGAGGAATAGAGAAAACATATGTCATAGATCCCCACAGTTTCAAATTATGTAGGCACTCCACTAGGGTATTGTTCGGGCCTTCTTGAAATGGAGCAACACTTTTTATCTTGTAGGCACTCTACTAGGGTATTGTCCAGGCCTGCTTGAAATGGAGCAACACCAAATATGAAAACTCATACTCTGATTATCTTAAAATTTCATGTATATATTACCCTTTACTAGATCAAAACAATTTTGATTTGGCAAGCCATGATATGTGTTTAATGGAGTAAGGGAATGGAGGGGTCTATCTCTAACCAAGTTAAGTAGGGAAACCAAGGAAATCCACAAGATGAATCAATACTTACTGAAATACTAAGACCTTGCACTTAGAGAATTAAACCTAAACAAAAATATGGAGTTCTACCAATGTGTTGCCAATTGTTGACGTTCTGATCAACACCCTCCAAAATTTTGCTTACACTTGAATTTCGTAGCCTGCGGAGGATCTTACAGCCTATCATATTATGGTTACTCTATGGTTATTTGATGTTTTCTAAAGCATTTAATTCTTCTTCTTAGTTTTAAAGTATCAACTGATATCATCGACTTGTAGATTGATGCATGCAATGGTAGTTCTCATTGGAAGAAGTTGATCAATGAGTCGTTCTCCCCTCCTTC
>APFE030019147.1:164041-197987 GCA_000404065.3 Pinus taeda
CCTCTATATAATCCTGATGGTATATTCAAATCCACCGAGTCACTTTCTCACACATGCACAATCCTGATTGAACTCACGAGCACACTTTATTTTATGCTAGATCGAACAAGAAAATCACTGTAAATTGAGATAGTGCATGTGAATGTTCAACTCATGATGATAGTCAGTGCACACCTTTCAATGAAAATCCCCCTCACTTTGGTTGCGATTGTATTGATATTTTGGTGAGTTTTCTTAACTATCACTTTTTAGCAATTTCTCTTTTACATGAGTCATTTTCACATCTGTAGTTGTTGATTTTTCTCACTTTCACTTCAATAAGTTTTTTTTTCACATTATCTTAGCTCTGGCATGTGTCTCTTTCAAGGTTTTTCACAGTTTGAAAGTGACATATTCATGATTTCCTCCTGTCATAGGTGTCTCTCTTGTGTCCCCTCTCTTGCATGTGTTGCACCTCTACATACCACCAAAGTTAGTTTTGGTGCACTCTTCTGCATTACACAATCCTATATATCAATAGAATATGTGCCATACACATTCCTACAACTTAGCACAACTTTTGGTCTCATTTGACACTTATGTCATAAATAGTGTTCGAAGTGTTGTAATGTGTCGTGTCAATTGTTGCACTTAGAAATAAGTGTCGCTTTGTTGTTGTATTAAGGTGTGACTATTGTTCATGAGTGTCACACATTCTGTTGGATTGTATTGATGGAATTTATGTGACTGGTCCATGTTTGAGTTATGTTAGGATGCATTTCTTTATCCTACTCTGCTAGTCCCACACTTAGCCATTTTGAGAGCTCTTCTTCATCCTCCAACCCAGTGCAAGTTCTAAAGGAATTAACCCTCTTAATAGGTGACGAGTTCAACTTATTCATGAGCCTTATTGACATATCTTTCCTCCCATACTTGTGAACTAAGTATTTTCTAAGGTCTTCTCCCCCTCATAGTACATTAGTACTTCCTAAGGATAAGACACCTAGCCTTGTGTTGCCTCCCTAAGTGAAAAGCACATTCCAAATGAACAAGTAGCCACTCTTGAAGATAATTTCACCCTCCCAAGCCTAAGTGCACTTTGAAATAAGGAAGTGCACTTCAAAACAATGAATTTCACTTCAGAACAATGAAGTACAATTTATATCAATGAGGCATCCCTCTATCTCTTCAAAAATTGCATGCTGCACTCACAAAGCATGAAGCCTTAAGGCACTTGGCACACTCACAAATCATGAAGTCTTCATCCTTCCCTTTGAGTGCATGGTGCACTCTTGAAGCGTAAAGCCTTTGGGTGCATGGAAAAATCTTGAAGCATGAATAATTCCCATTCTCTTAAAGAGCGCATGGCACAATCACGAAGTATGAAGCCTTCATTTGAGCGTGCTCCTTCATCTCAAAGAACTACACCCTCCTAGTTCCTCTTGAGCACAAAATCACACTACGAACTTCAAGACTAACCCATTCATCCCTTTTTTGTGTTCCCTTACACCTTCCTTGTTCCTTTTGAGCGCATGCGCACACTTGGAAGGCTTAAATACTGACCCGTTCGTCCCTTTGGTGTGCACCCTTGCGCGCTCCTTAGCTTCCTTGAGGGCATGAGAAAATATTGAACCAATGAATGATTTTCATTCATGCTTCGG
Source organism: Pinus taeda (assembly GCA_000404065.3). Taxonomy (NCBI): domain Eukaryota; kingdom Viridiplantae; phylum Streptophyta; class Pinopsida; order Pinales; family Pinaceae; genus Pinus; species Pinus taeda. Next base: position 165,682 of record APFE030019147.1, read on the forward strand.
ACCTACGCCTTGCACCCTTGAGTTCTATCTCTATTTCTTGAGCATACAAGAACACCTTGAAGGCCTCTTGTGAGCCTTGATGATTTTGATTGCACCCTCCTAATCAAGCCTTATTTTAATTCTTTCACAGGCCTATCATGAGATGATCAATCCATGAGCTAGATAATGATAGAATAAATGTTTTTAAGACTGATTGTTCTTTTTCGTGGATGATTTTTATTAGAAGGAGTACCTTCCTAGCATGACAAGGTGACATTCAAGAGTGGATAACAAGGACAAAGCATAAGGAAACACCTGCGGTGAAGATGAACAAAAGAAAGCTATCACGGAGACAAGAATTAGATCATGGATCGAGACAAAAAGAAGACATTGCATGATGTCTGAGGAGATTTTGATATTGATCAAAGACCCTTTGGAGGGTGAAGGAGAAGAACAAAGTGGATCCTTCAAGAAGATGAAGCATATATCTTATCTATCATCAAGAATTCAAGATGAAGCAAGGGAGACAACTCGGCATTTCCATCTCATCATGAATACCATGTCATCATTGTCAGATGTAATTTGTACAAGTATCATAATGGTAAATATGTGTCCATGTGTCATGCAACATCATCATGTGGAATGTAATGATGTATTCTTAAGAAAATGACAAAATGTAATGTGTGGAAGTCCAAAGTCATATGTGGAATATGAAAATTCACTTAGTCATATATGGACAAAATGTCTTTCGGAGAACTTCAAAAGTAATTAGAATTTCAAGAGTTGCTTAGAAGTTCAAAGGACACATTAGAAGTCCAAGATTCATGAGGGTAATCAAAGGGCCATGGGGATATGAAAGGTCATTCCCCTTATTATATAAGCAACCTCATAAATGAAGAAAGCATATTTTGGAGGTTTAAGCTTTGGAGAGCTAGTCTTGGCTCCTCTACTTGGCATAGGGGAGAAAACTATTCTTTTGAGAAACAAAAAGTGAATTGATGTTCCACTATTGGAACTAGAGCCTAACCATTGTAACTGTGTACTTGGATCTTTAACCTTATAATTGAAGCTCGATGAGCCAACACATTTAATGCATGTATTGTAAATTCCTTAGGAATATTCTTTAGATGTTTTCCATATATGTTATGTTCATATGCCCTAAGGAAATTGAACTATCTCAGTGGCCTTAGTACTTATGTTGTTGAAGGTGTTTTGTATGTGGTTTAATGATCATTGTGTCTATGTGAAATATTTCACTAGATAACTAACGGATATTTATTTTCTCGCGTGTCTCTCTTAGGTTCGTACTATTACTTCCTTCTAGAGGCTCACTTTTTGCTCCCTCCTCGTGAAATTCTCCTTTATACATTGCAATCAGTGTTCCACAATGTCAACTCAATTTTTCAAGGTTTATGTATATAATCTCTTATGTTATCTGTTGAGACCAAGATGAACCTTTGGGTTATGGTGGCCGAGAAAATACTCCAGATGGGGCTCCTACTCCAAACTGTGTGAGGTCTAATTGGGACTTCACATTAGGGAGACCCCTTATATGTTGGCAGTATCTAGCACTATCAACATTATGTCATATGGATATCATGCTTTCCCGCCTCCCACCCACGTCATCTTCCATGTTATTGTGTCTATGTTGGATTTGGGATCTACTGTATGAGTAATCATATAGGCCGGAATATTTATAGTGATCTAATGATATGTTGGTTGCAATGGCTCTATGTTTACACATAGTATTTTCTTGAAATGATATGCATGTTAGGGTACGATGAATAGCATGTTGATTTTATCATTAGAACTAACATCATATGATATCATCGTGCTAGATTAGTTACATTTAGAGTAAATTTTATTTCTTATCGATTTTATGGCCTAATATTAAGCATGGGTGATCATAAGACATCACAAAAACATGCTACCCCATGTGCTTGGTATTTGATATGTGAAAATAATAGGTTTGCAGTCCCAAGACATTGTTGGTGTTCTTGTGACCTCCCCATTCAAGTATGTTTGTGCACTCTTTTGAGAGATCATGTCCCAGTTGGAGCCAAATGATACCCACCACCTGTGGGTAGTATCCATAGGAGAAAATTTTCTCCTAGATGGTCCTCAGCTAACAACCCACAACTCCTTACAACCACCAAAAATATTCATGTGCCATATCTCTGCCACATGAGGCAACCATATGCTGCCTTGCCCATCTATCACGATCATATGTTTGAAAGTGGGCCTTCCAACCTCGAAGGTATGGATTTTCATTGTGTATTTGGGTATTTGTTTTTACTTATCATGGACAATTTTGGGAATGGATTATGGGGGGATTTGGTGGAAAGAGTGGGCTTGGCTTGTACTCTTGTCTCCTCTATACAATGTGATGGTTAACTTTGTATCCTAGTCACGTGGGATCTCCTTTATTGGCTACTAGCTTTAGGTGTGGCACTACATGGGAAATCCATATTTTGGTTGTGTTATCATGTTTCCCTTTTCCATATTAATAGTCCCCTCCACTCATTATAATACCATTCACCATATTTCCCATCCAGTTCCACATTTATTCATTGGGTCCACAAGGAGTTAGCCTCCCCTTCCCCTTATCCACACTTGGTTTGGGCTTAGAATAATTCCCCAGAGGTTGATGTAGCTAAAGGAAATGAAAAGGAATAATTTTTCCACTCTTAACATGAAATGTACCATAAAATTAAAAATATGATTGGGACAAAAATTTAGCACATGGGAAAAAGCCAAACATGAGCTCTACCCCTTTCATTATTGCCATCACCCTGGTTCCTACGGACCCTCAATATTGGCCCCTTACATAATTAAGGAACCCATGATTGTCCCAACACCTAGTGGGAAATGAAATGCCCCAAATTAAGTGGGTACTCATTGTTATATCCTATGCATCACACTCTCATCCCCTGGAGCCCCTAGCAAGTATAAAGAAAAATCAATCAAAGAAAAAAGGCATATGAAGAAGGGTGGAAAATCAAACGTCGAGGTAACTATCCTTATACATTCGTATACCCAAGGCTGGGATTCCCCTATTATAACTATCCTTATATTGTGGCAAGTGGCTTGGAGCCTTCCCCTAATGCCCCACTCCATTGCATCATTATATCTCATGCTACCTCCCTCTTTATGGATGTACCATGGACATGTCACCCCCTTTAGAGGCTAAAACAACATAATAGGGTCCTTGGTTAAATTTATTCTTAAGCTCAGAGACACATGTACATGCTAAATCCCATTATGGAAGGGCATGCCACTATGAAGTTTCCACCTGGTTCCATGATTTGTAAGTCATTTGACTCGAGTACTCTAATGATTTGTTGTATTGAAAGGAGAGGGGATGTATTGGATCTTATACAAGATTATAAGTGGGTCTCCATTTGGGTTTTGGTCTCCCATAAGGGGTCCAAGCCCTCCAAAGGGTCATATTGGCACTTGTAGGGTGCGCGTTGAGAGCAACGGGCATCCACCATAGCATGGAACATATTTCCACTTCATGGATATGTCAACGCCATTCATTGATCACTTGTGTTCCACCTTTTTGGATGAGGATGATGCACCTGAACCACCATGCCCAGCCGGATTCACACTTGGACCACACTCTTGGCAGATGTTCTATGGCCCAGATGAGGATTTGTTTCACCATCAGAGACAAAGGGAGGGATTATGTCATCATTTTAGCCCTTAAAAATGACATGCAAACATTATTGATCCACTTGTCCCATGAGGATGTCATTGTGACCCCACATCCACCTGGGGACACCACATTTGATTTGATTTGATATCAAGGGGATTATGTCATCATTTTAGCCCTTAAAAATGACATGCAAACATTATTGATCCACTTGTCCCATGAGGATGTCACTGTGACCCCACATCCACTTGGGGACACCACATTTGATTTGATTTGATATCAAGGGGCCACCCCTTTAATCACTATGTTTGGATTCTATTCTATCACCTTGGCACATTTTGGACTCCACTAGGTCTCTTCACTGGCCCAACTATTTTTCCCTCTTGAGAGGCTTATCTTTGTATTATGGAGATATCATGGTGGGCTTGTCACCAAGTCATGTAATTATTGTACATTATTTATTATTTGGGGCTTAATTAGGCAAATCAAACCCCTTAGGGAGGATATAAATTGATGAGAGATCATTTGAATCTCATCATCACTTGGATTTGGCTCATTTTTCTTCTTCTCAAAATTTGACTATAGCCTTTTGATGGATGAGTTGGTGCCTTAATGCATTTTAATGTTTGGAAGAGTTTAAGTATTTTCTTGGAGCCTTTATTTTCTTTCACTTTGATGATTGGAATAATTTTATATTACTTGTGAGTACTCTTTTCATGTTTTCTCTTGTACTTTGTTTCATATAATGGTCTATGGAATATTTTTCGTTCATGAAGCTCGTGTAGCTTCCCTAATGCTAATGCAAAGTTGCTAATATTGTCTTTGTGAGGGAATTTTCATATGATTATTGTGAAGTATGTTGAATTATTGTCCTAGGAGTAGATTATTGTTCATGATTTGCCTTGATAAGTCATCAACTTGCAGCATAAGGAAGTATAAATTTCCTTAAGTAACCTAATTATTGCTAAGACCATATGAAATTGCAGGGGAACTCCTTGGTTGGAAATAATCCAATGTTTTAAAACTCCGACTCGGGTTCAGAATCGGCTGAGGGTCGGCTTTGACCCCGACTTCAATTTGGTATCGACTCGGCCGATTTGATTTCAATGACTCAGTCATTGTAAAAAATACATTAAATATTTATTTTTTATATAAAAACATAATTTAAATATTTTCATGCAGGTTTCCAAACACAAAGCATTAGAATATAGAGACAAGACAACATATGATCAAAGTAGGCTCATGAATATATCCATTATATCAAAATGGCACGCAGTGCACTGTCCAATACATACATGATATAGAGATAAAAACAAAAACACATAACCAAGGAGGCTCTAAATGGCCTCTACAACAAAATTAAATTGTAAAACATCACTAGTCACCATAACTATTGGTTATTGCTAGAGAAGCCAACATCATCTGGCTCAAACTCTGAGTTAGAGTCAAATAGGGAAACCCATGGCTCCTCCTCCTCATCACCATCTCCAACTGCAACTGTAGAAGTAGAAGCACTAGTAGGCACAATAGATGCACGCTAAGATAGACGAGATATGCGCTTCCATCGTGGATGAGTAGAGGAAGTGCCTGAAACTAGAGGACTTGGGGGTGGGCCTGGTACAAGTGGATTTGCATTCAACTGAACATTATGTTCAGCAACAACTTCAGCTAATGCCTCTGTCCGTAAATCCAAATCAATACCAATATCCTCGTCAGAATAAAACTTTGCTGGATGACTCTCCACTACCCAATCTGATGCTAGATCAATATATTCCAACACAATGGGATCTGTATCAGTTCTTTTGTTCAATAATTGGTTGCATCTGAGTTGGAGGTTGTATTTGTTCCAAATGGTTTCTCTTCTTCGTGTGAATCCTCTCAAAGACAGACCAATTGCGCTCACACCCAGTAGCACTACAAGTTTGACTCAAAATACAGATTGCAAAGTTATGTAATTGAGGACAATGGCTACCAAATGCCTCCCACCATTGTGCTACAAAAAACATAGTTGTGTAATGAGTTAGATCAAAAAATTATATCCAACTTTGAAATTCTAAACAATTTAACAAAATAAGAATTTGAAAATTGAAATTGTTTGTTTACCTAGCTCATATGCTTCCATTTCAATCCTTGCTAGGTTCTTGCCAAGGGTACCAATGGCTTTGTTGAAACAGTGACTTGTCAGTCTATCTCTAGTAGATCACTCTTCTTAGGGACCATACGGTCAACGCAGTCAACCAATCCATCTCTAACCTCCACAATCAAAGATTATGCCTACAGATCTTTATAATGATACCTTGGTTTCAGAAAAAACCTAGCTACATGTATAGGGTGATGGAGTTGATAGTTACATCTTTCATCAATGATTTCCCAAATGGGCCCATACTTAGCCACTCTATCCTTGTATACGTCCTTTATTTTCTCCTTTTCTTGATCCATAGCCTCATAAATGAATCACGTAGCCAGTCTTTCCCCATCCATCAACCGGAACACCTTAACTAATGACTCAACAACTTTCACAATCTCTGCTACCATTTTCCAAAATATTTCTTCATTAACATTCCTTTTCACATCATTGCCATCCTGTTTGTGAGACCATTGGCATTCATTCCATTCATCATTGGAAAGCACCCTTTGCAAGTTTCTAGGTTGGGAAAGCATAGATTAAAATGTCAAAAAATGAGTTGCAAATCTAGTGATGGAAGGCCTAATAATATCCTTGCCCCTTGTACGTTTCCTCATTAGGCTCAAAATCCATGAGTGATTATAGATATATGTTGTTATTCTTTTGGCATGCTCTACAATGTTCCTGACCCAATCTATTTTTCCAATATCCTCAAGCATGAGGTCTATGCAATGTGCATCACATGGGGTCCAAAATATGGTTTTGTGTTTTTCCTCTAACATTTTACCAACAATAACATAGTTCGAGGCATTATCTGTGATGATTTGAACAACATTAGCCACCCCCACCTCGTCAACAATCTCATCCAAAAGTTGAAACAACAAGTGAGCATATTTCACCCTATCAGATGCATCAAATGATTTTAGAAACATTGTTCCTTGTGGGAAAAAGATAATAAAGTTTATGATGGTATGGTTCCTTTGATCAGTCCATCCATCTGACATGATGGTACATCCTATTTTTGCCCATGAGATTCTGAAATCTTTCAAATATTCATCAATGGAGGAAAATTCTTTTTGCAAAAGATATCCCCTTAAATCATGCATAGTAGGGCCCTTGAAGCCCTTTCCAGCAACAAATATGGCATCAAACATAGGTTCATAATATGGTGAACGAGAAGCATTGAAGGGGATATCAGAATCATACCACCATCTATCTATGTAATCAATCATTTAAGCATATGCCCAAGCAACATATTTCACTCTAGGAGCCATTTTCTAATATTTGGACTTGGAAATGAAAGGAAAAGATCTGAAAATGAAAACAAAAAAATGAACATTGCTTCAATTTTCATTTCTTTTACAAAAAATACTCTTTTCAATTTCCACATTTTCACAAAAAAACAAGCAGAAACAGATTTTAGAAGTGAAAAAAAATACCTCTAAGCACAAACCACCTCCTCAATGTTGCTCCAACAAACCAGCTCCTCAATGTTGCTCCAAAGGTTGCCTAAGAATCTCCTTACTTCTGCTCCAATGATTTCCCAAGGCTCCTCAATGCTGCTCCAAAAACAAACTCCACAACTTTCACAAACTCCTCAGAAATTCTCACAAATGCAATGAGATATAGCTGTGAGGAAATGTGAGGGTGTTGGGTAGCTTTTATAGGCTTGGGAGAAGTAAATGGACCTCAAAATAACCTAAAACCCAATTAGAATCAAGTTAGGAGTCCATCCCCCCCCCCCAAAATGGTTGGTTGGGCATGTTTATGCATGCTTGGATGAACCAACTGGTTTAAGTCAGGCTCAATCGAGTCAGTGGGTTTGTTACTGAACCAGCCAAGTCAGTGACTAGCTTGGCCAGTTCGGTAACAAATCCCCCACCAAGCCATTTTTTCTGTCGAACCGAACTGACCGGGGGTCTAGCTCGACCAATTCAGAGCCCACTCGACCATTTATTAAACACCAGAATAAGCATCTCTAAACATAGATTTCATTAGACTTCATTCTAATGATAGGCTAGGAATTGTTCTAGTCCTAGGTGATCATCAAAATATTTTTTTCACCCTTTCTCCTTTTTTAAGGCCTAACCCTAGTAGGCCTCCTAGGGCATCACATGAAATTCTTTCTAACCAAAAAATCCATTTAAATTTGGTCAAGAATTGTGATGGGGTCTTCTTTATAGGTCCTACAAATTTGAGACCAATCTAATGGTGGATTCTCAAGATATTGCGAGCCTTAGCTTAAAGACTGCTTTTCTCCTTCGGGTTCCTTGGGTTAGTGCCTTCATTAGGGTAATTGCATTTAAATATAAAAAAAAATATAATTCCTTTGATCCTCTTCTCCACATCAACTTGGTATATTCCATTAGTTTGTGGTTCAATCCCAAAACCTTGAACTTGTTTGGGCCCACTAGGGCTTCTTTGTGGTCCCACAACCTTGTCAATCCAATTTCATAAGGATTACTTAGAAACCCTATCTTTCTAGGATTCTTTGGTTTAGGTCACCTCATATCAAGAAATAAATCTAAACCCTAAATCAAGATATCCTCTTAGCCCTTCTTAGAGATCCATATGACTTACTACTAAAGAAAGTAAGCTTGTCATTTGAGCCTCTCTTGTGAATACGCCTTTGGAATCACTTTACATCCTATCATTGATCTACCTTTCCTAGTGATTCTTCTCATATTGATACTCCTCCTGTCGGTGAAATTCCATAAAGAGTAGCGAGATTTGGATGAGGTGGCAATGTGTTATTTCTCTATTGTTGCCACTTGACCTAGTAATTTTCTCTATAGGGACCCCTCCTAGGACCCTTGCTAGTTTGAGCGGTAACATATACCAAGGCTAACAGAACCACAAGAAATAGAATATGAATTTCAAGCTAACCTAGTAATTTTCTCTATAGGGACCCCTCCTAGGACCCTTGCTAGTTTGAGCGGTAACATATACCAAGGCTAACAGAACCACAAGAAATAGAGTATGAATTTCAAGCTACCAGAGAAAAAGTAAACTAATCTCTCATGAAGATACATTACCAATTTCTTCTCCAATTCAAATATTTCAAAGGAAAAGGTAAGTCACATATACTAAATTTTAATAAAATATGAATTATAGGTACACACCATGTCACTTAACCTCTATCTATAGACCACCCCAACTTATCTCTACCAATAACCTTAAATTATATGCTTTTAAACATGGAAATTAAAATTTGATATCAAAATGGGAAATAAATTTGTTCTATGATGAAATAAATTAAATAACAGAAGGTAGCTCTAGATTAACTTCAGTCACTAGAGAAAAAATTGGGGATCACATCAAGACAAAGCTATACTCATGGCATGAGGCAACTAACACCATCAACCAAACTATAATTTGAATTATCACAATATCATATTGGATATGGACCATTATAAAGGAAAAATATAATGAAAATTTTGAAGAAAACCCTAAGCCAAGGAAGATAAGCTTGAGTTTTTGATGAATATAAGTCTAACCTTGAGCTAAGGAGGAGTAGTCTAAATTCTTTAAGAATTTTTGAATTCTAAAAGGACACTAAGCCAAGAAAATATCTAAGTTTTCTAAAAGGAAGCCTAAACTTTTAAGGACCCACAAGGAGTTTTAATAAGAAAGTAGAGACTAAGGAAATCCCAATGCTAGACCTAGGGACCAAGTTTAGTGGTCTAGTGTGAGTTTAAGGAAAGAGTCTATTAATTGACTAATTAAATATGAATAAGAATGTTACCTAGAAAAAATATGTTTGTTTGTTTTTTTTTTCCTTTAATGAGTAAAATGATAGATTCGAATAAAAATAAGCCATTCTAAAATAAGGTTATTTAGTTATAGCATTAGTGGAATAGCAGTATTAGGTAAAATCCAAATAGAATATGAATAAGAATGTTACTTAGAAAAAATATGTTTGTTTGTTTTTTTTATTCCTTTAATGAGTAAAATGATAGATTCAAATAAAAAATAAGCCATTCTAAAATAAGGTTATTTAGTTATAGCATTAGTGGATTAGTAGTATTAGGTAAAATCCAAATAGAAGAATATTATCACTGGCATAAGGGTCTAATCAATTGCTAAGAATGGGGCATAAATTCAACATAAAAGAGGCTACATGCGCATTTAAACAATATTCCAACCCAAAAGTGGTTATAATGTTCCACAAATCTAATTGGTTGGAATACTTCAACAAATTTAAATGGTTTAGTGATAATGCTAACAACTTAGAATTTGCACAACATTTCCATAATCTAGATAAATAAGAGTATTCTTCCATAGCCAATGCTTTGTAGATTCAATCTAATGAACAAATATTAGTGATATTAATAGGAATTCCTAGTGTGTTTCCATTGGACAAAGAGGGAAATATACTAGTCTTATACCCAAATAAATGCTTCCTTGGGTCTTGTGTGAAATGGAATGAACAAATATTGGTGATATTAATAGGAACTCCTAGTGTGTTTCCATTGGAAAAAGAGGGAAATCACGGGGGCGTCACTGACAAACCAATATTATATCACGCGCGTTCATACTGGGGCATTAAAAATGGAAAACTCACAAAATAATATATTGGGGTTATAATGAGGGCCTAAAGGGTTTTAATATACCATACAACAATATATATATCCTAAGGTATTTTTTATACAATTTTTTGGCCAAGCGGAGGGAACAATATCGTGCTACATGCACGGGCGGAGGGAAAAATATCGGGTTACATCGCAGGGGTGGAGGGAAAGAGTTGGAAATGATTCATTTTGGAGTCGAGGTGGAGTCTAACCACTCCGCAACCACTCTGCAACCATAGGAAAAATATCGAGCTACACGCACTCGGCTCACACTTGGCTACACACAGGGGTGGAGGGAAAGAGTTGGAAATGATTCATTTTGGAGTCAAGGTGGAGTCGAGTCTCTCTGCAACCAGTCTGCAATCCTAAGCATTTATGCTTTTGAACCCTAAGAGGAGCTTCATTTCTGAGTTTGAACCAGATAGGAAAACTCCTCAAATCCTCACCTTGCCTCTTACTTGTTCGAACCCGTGTCCAACTACCCTACTTCTCAATAACAAACACATCAACTGCATCATAGTAGCGGGCTTCTCCAACTACAGTGAGCACATGAGCGAGACCTACCAACAGATACCCGGTAAGAAAGCAAGAGAACTTTGGTTGGAAGGATACTACTAAGAAAGGAAGGTAAGGCAGGCTTTTGTCACTATCGATCGATCCAGAAAATCAAGATGAGGTGGGGATGATCAATGAAATGGATACTCAGTTATATAAAGAGATACAAAAGGAGATGTGTTGCCATATCGGGTGGGTAGTGAGATTCATCGAGTTTAGTTTTGTCTGACCACCTTTCTGCCTTTCCAGCTTGAGTGAGACCTACTTCTTTCATTCGAATCTCTGAGCATGTTTTCTTGCTTATACAACCAAACTACCTTATTTCACCCACCTAGCTACTCTCTTGTTCTCATTCAGGAGGGAGTCCATAACCTAAATTAATGTGTTCTATCCACATTCTGTCCAGCTATGATAACCTTCAGGATCAAGGATTTAAAAAATGACGGGTTCTACGAACACTCAACACAAACAGAAGAAGAGTTGAGGAGTCGGCTTGTGGAGTGAAACAAGCAATATTAGCAGTTGATTCGGAGGAGTTGGCTTGTGGAGTGCAACAGGCGGTATTTGCAGTTGATTCAAAGGAGTCAGCTTGTGGAGTGCAACAACCATTATTAGTGGTTGATTCAGAGGAGTCAACGAATCTCTATAATATACAGGTACATCCTTAAATAATTCTCTTGGCTCCTTCACAAACATGTTGACAATTTCAACTTCTTTTAAGAAAAATTGATAACTTGAGACTTCAAAATTTTAGCTTCTTCAATTTGGATTTTGACTTTGCAAAACATTCTCATAACTTTCTTCATCTAGCTTGAACTTCAAAAATTTGGTAACCTTTGACAATGGTCTCAAAATAGGATTGATGCCCAACATAGGCCTTCAACTAATGCATAGGACTGGATTTTTTGGAGATTGTCCTTCTAGGGCTTATGCACAGAACCATACACAAATTTTGAACTATAGACAAAGGGTTTTACTCCTTTATAGGATTGATATAGTTGCCAATAGGGGGGCCTTAAGTGCCTTGCAAAACTAGAACAATCCATTCTTAATAATTTCGTTGATCAGTAATGTACATACTAAAGTCTATGTCGATGTTCATAAATTCGGTGATTTGGAAGATTCAGACCTAGGGGGCACCTTTTTGTTTTTTGCTCCAATGTGAAGAGGTGTGGCTTCGATTATGCTGCTAGATAATTCCTTTGACTCTTCACAAATATGGTCCTTACGCTTTTGCTCTAATAAAGAAGGTTTGGAGTCTTGATTGTAGAGATAAGAGGACTCTATTGCTTTCTGCTTTTCATTGTTTAAGACTTGGGGAAATTGGTGTACAAAACTGAAATACTTGTGTTCCTCTAGAGCAACAAATTCATCGTTGAGGATTTCAAAACTTGTGTAATGTTGATACTCATTATCAGAAATGCCAATGTTTGGTGCAAAATACTTATTGTTGTCATATTTGAAGCAAAGTCTCTCATCCTCAGAGGGATATTCTATCCTCAATTCTTGTGACAAGTCTAGGGAGGTTATTCCAACACTTTTATAACATGACACAGTCTTAAAACACTCATGACGGATGCTTGTGAAGGGCTCAGAATCAAACTTCCCCTCTTCTTCGTGATCACCAGACATCAATGGTCCATGCAAGTAGTGTATAGGACTTGCCTCTACCCAACCCAAAATATATGGTCTGATGATTGATCCATACGGATGAGAGGATCATTATGAGTGTCCAGGCTTATGTTTTCATTATTATGATTATCATGTACATAAGCCATAAGAGAAGGGAGTGTTCTTGTTTTTATTTGTGAGCATTAATCCCACGTCAAATTCATCTCAAAACTGCTACTACTTTCTTCTTCTATATCTGCAACATTGTTTCCTATGGGGCTAGAGTTTCATTCGTTTGGTACGTCCATTACGTTCACTTCTAACTTCTTTCTATACGTCCACTACATTGCCTGAGCAAGGTTGCTTGAGCAAAGATATGAGTTTTTCTCTTTTCGTTCTTATTGATTTGTAACATACTTCAACCCTAATGATCGTGAATCATGCTCCTACTCCAACTTGATAAACATAAGCTCCTGTTGGTTAGGGTATTTGCTATTGATTGGTTTAGGCTTATTGGTGAATGAAAGTAGGTGGTCCCGTGTTCTCTGCCGACGAGTAAGAATCCAATATTGAAACTAAAGGCAAGCAAAGCACAATCAATGTTGAAACAACTGCAAATGAATCTTTCCTGATCCTCCATGCGCTCCTCCATGCGTAATGAATTGGCAGCCAAAAAAAACATCACCAACTTGATGCCAATCCTCGCTAGAAAGAGTGACACATGTATCATTTGAAGGTGGTGTAATAATGCCATCACATTTTTCATGTTGGTACTCATTTATGTGTTAAGGAATCACTTTAGATGCTAAAATGGCCCTCCTTCCTGTCATTGTTGCTGCAAGGTTGTTCGTGTTACAAATATCTAGTGTTTTCATATTCAAATTTTGAGCACAATCCCTCTTCCATAGACGCTCCACTTTCATCCCCAACAATATTATCATTTCCTTCAAAAATACCAAGGAGGCCTTCCTCTTGTAAGATTTTCAACAACTCTTGATATGTACCATCCAATTTCTGAACCTTGGGTGGTAATGCTTGAGGAATATTTCAACTAGAGATTTGAGAGAATGTATGTTGTTTGGGCTACAAGAATGCTTCAGCTAGCCACCATGCCCTTGTCCTACAGAAAGAATAAATAACCTTATCATGGAATCTCCATGTCTTTCCATCAATTCTCATATATTCTTCATAAATTCTAGGACATGCGGGGCAGTAGAAAAAGAGTTCCCCTCAAACTATGGAAGCTCCTTGCTATAGCTAGGAGGAAAAGTTTTTTGTTTGACAACCTATTATTCTATGATACATGGAAATAAAATATGCCCAGAAACTTAAGATGTGTATAAAATCATCACATGAAACTCCTATTCTATAATCTCTTAGACTTCCATGAAAATTTCATTACAAAGGTGAAATATTTATAGTGTAACCTACAACTACCTTGAGCGATGTATAAGATATTCCTTTAATAAATTGTGGATGGAAACTTCAACCATAATTTCACCTAGAGAAGTGAGGTGATCTTACATCCCAGTTGGAAATCCCATAGAGAAGGAAACCACATGTATCACTTTGAAATGAGATCTTATAAATCGTCAACATAAAGTTGAAAGAGTATGGGACCTGTGCGACAATGGACATCTTTGGTTTGACATGTATGGTTCTATGTATTCCATTTTTTTCTCTACCTTTCTATTAAATAGTTTAGTATGTATGATCTATATATGATAATTTTATTGATTTTGTGGGATGGTAGTGGCACACCAACTTGGGTTTTGCTCATAGACACTAGCAAAGGGAGAATGTAAAGATAAGCAAGAGAAAATCATAGTTGCTAGAGAATTTACACAGCATAGGTCCAAGGAGATAAAATTGTCCCAATAGTTGAAACAACAACACTCAACATCCAAGAGAAATATGCTCACCTAGAGAGAGAGAGTAGTAGCCATTTTGTTGAACACCAACATTATGAATGTTGGGCTGGAGGAACATCACAATGGGTTTCTTTTGATTTTCCTGTAGAATTTTGTTCAAGCATCAGTTCTAGTCACAATCATCATTTTCAGCAGCAGTTGCATCATCCTACTCTACCATCGTTTGGGTCTAGGATTTTGCCTCTATCCCCTTGAATCTTGGAAACTAGGTGGAAAATTAGTTGTAATTGCTTGATCTTTGTTCACTGAATGAATGCTACCTCTTGGGTATGACTCTATAGTATTGATTTTAGTGTCATGGTTGAGTGTATTGGTTGATGAGAGATGTTGTTGATGATGCCACTTTGAGTTTAGAGACCCAACCTTTATGACAAGATTCATATGTGGAATCCTAAGTTTTATAAGAAGGCTAAATAATTGAGCTTCATAGAACATCTGAAAATGAAATCTAAAATTTTCACCAATGCACTCATGTTCCTATAAGTTTGGTCTAAGGGTCAACCCTGACTCTTGAGCATTGCAGGAGTGTTACATTACTCCTTAAGCTCACCCAAGAATTCTATCAATCTTCCTCAGACTTCATTCTTGAGTTAAGCATAGATCTGGGCAAAAGAGCTATGGCAATGTATTGTGGATTGGATGGAATAGTGAAATCTTTGATCTCTACCTTATGGAATCCTCATACCCTATCTAACGAGAATCTTGAAGGTTTTTGTTCTACTTTGGAGTCTTGGAGTGTAGAATTTAGATATGACCATTTATATGCTTATGGGCCAACTCCTCAATGTTTATACTTGCTTGGATGAGGAATTATTGTTATGAATTATCTTCAGTAAAATAGACCTTGGAAATCTGAAATTGACATCCATAGGCCATATTTGGGTTAGCTTGAAAATATGAAATTAGCGTGCCTAATTAAGATTGGTAGTATATGTGTGTGTGTATTTATGTATGTATTCAAATTGGGATGAAAATCCAAGTCCAATCCTTTTTGGGACATGTATGTTCACCTCTCATGTATATAGGTATTTTTCTCTGACAAAATACAGACACATGCAGCCTAGAAAACTGTAGTTGATGGGCCATGAGTTGGAGTGCAGGTTGGTCATGGAAGATTGGATGTGTCCTTAAGCTAAGGGAGAGCATCCCATTACAACGATAATGTAATGGGTGTTAGCACCAAGAACTTCATGGATGAAATGACAAATTTATACACAGGCTTGAGGGCTTGTAAGTATTTCTTTGGTCTTACTGTGGTCTTGCTATAGGTTGGATACGCATGTACTTACACAACTAAATAGGCCATCATATCATGGAACTTCTCACTCAAAAATGAATAAGAGTCACACCAGACCTCTTTCTCCTTGTTAGAGTATCTAATAGAGACTATTTTGTGATGGTTTCAGAGGATTTTCATGGGCTTTTCTTTTGGTAAAAATTGGGCATCACCATGGCATCACCCAGACCCAGAAGTGAATTTGCATTGTGGGAATCTACTTCCAATGCTCTTATGCCTGAAGAAAGTGTTAGCCATCTAAGCTAGTGGATTCAAAAACTAGATATAAGCTGTAATGGTCAAGATTGTCTCTTGCCTCAGAAAAGTACTCATGGCAAAGTTATCACTTGCCTAGGTATAGTTTTGCATATGCATAAATTATGTAGTTAGATTCTATTCCTAGAGGTTTCAGTTCAGAATTAGCAACATTAAGAGATGCATTGTGACCTGATAGGCAGCTGCAGTAGCATGGGAAGCTAAGCAGCCACTGGTTATTGAATAAATTCAAGTAGATCCACCACAGGCTATGGAAGTCCGTATCAAAATCACCCACACATCCCTGTTTCATACCAACATTACATTCTAGAATGGCAGGGTAATCAGTAATTTGGTTTCAAGATTGATATTTTCCATGAAGGTTGTGGAGGTTGTTATTTGATGCAGGAGCATGAGGCTTGGAGGCAAAAAGCTTCAAACTTATTCCAAAAATTACAAAAAAAATCTACAAGCAAAGGAGTGGGATCCTTTAGCCATCAATTTACAACTTTCTAGACAGGATTGTGAGCTAGAAAGTACCAATTGAATGATTTTGTAATTAATTAGAATAGTTTGATTTAGTTGAGAGTCTAGAGGAGAATATTTCTTAGATTTGATTTTAGTTTAAAATAGACAGGTTGATTCATTGTTTAAGGATCTTATAGTTAGAGTGGAGTTGTATTTATGTAAGTTTCAAAGGATGTAAAACGGATTTGGACCGATTGGATTTTTGCCCTGATTGGAATTTATTTGGCTTGTCTAGCCTTATATGAATAAAAATTGCAGAAACTTAAGCTTTGTGTGTTTCCAAAGTAAATTGGTCAATCCCAGAGGTGTGCATTTCTCTGTAATCCTCTATTTTTCATATATTCTTAGTTCAGCTCGAATTGTTAAAGGTAATTTAAATTCATGTTTGGTTTGGTAAATTATTTTCAGTTTGATTGTTTAAGTCTTTGTCGCTATATTTATAACTGCACATGGTTGAAAGAATTAAATTCTTAAATGAAGCGACGTACCATAGTCATCCTACATAGTTGATTTCATTGACTAACCTGCATGCTAGTTGAATCCCACAAGATGTAGATCTTTCGACCTTGTCATCTAGTGGATTTCGGGTTGAAAAAGTGATCGGGTGTTAAGTGAGAGGTCGGACTCAAAATTTATTAGATTGGCGATTTATAAATACCATCGGGTCTGGAATTTGGTTCAGGGTCGTGCAGTTTGTGCGCTCGAAATCACTTTCGGTCGTCTAATCAGTTGGGGGTTAGATCTACGATGGGGAACCTCCGAGAAACTTTATTTATCGGACAAATAGTTGACCGTTGGATCACGATTAACTGCAATCGTTGGATCGCGGAACTATATCACATCTCTGTATATTATCGCATGGGGGAAAATACCGCGGAGGTATTAAGCCTGGTCTATTGTGACTGCTGGGAAGCGATGTGTCGATAGTGTATTTTATGCACTTTCGCATGTTTTCCATTTTAAACAGTGCTGATAGTGGTTTTATGTGTATTATTCCATTTCTATTGTAAAGACAACGTCGATAGTGTATAGAGCCCCTTTGTTATGAAATTGTGCCTGATAACGAAGGTTTGGGCTATTAATGTAAAGTTTATGATTATAGCAGCTGTAAAGGGGGAAATTTATAAAACAATCAATCTAGTAATAGATGATTGATACTCCGCCCGAGAAAGAAGAAGGGATTCCACCAGAATTAGAGGAGATTGTATAAGGTTTTGAGCGTTTGTCTTTAACGCCTGCAGCCCGGCTACCATTATGCTTGTTATTGGTACTCATTGCTGGCCATAACTATTTTACTTCAAACGGCTTATGTATGTCTATAGGATGAAAACATTCAAACTTTTCCTCACATACTTGGACACGAGGGTGTTGGGTAAACCTTTGTTAGTTACAGCTAATATGAGTCTGATTATATGTTTTTCGAACAAATTACGAAATAAGAGCATACAATTTATGATTGCAGGATAGTAGAGAGCGTGGGAGAAGGCGTGAAAGATATTAAGGTTGGAGACCATGTAATTCCCTTGTTCACAGGAGAGTGTGGAGATTGTGTGTTCTGTAAATCTAAGAAGACTAATATGTGTGATAAATTCAAAATCAATCTCACAAGAAAAGTGATGAGAAACGATGGAAATATGCGTTTCTTAATCAAGGGATTGCCCATTTACCATTTCATGTCCACTTCTACATTTAGCGAATACACAGTTGTTGACTATGCTTGTGTTGCCAAAATCAATCCAGAGGCTCCACTGGACAAAGCATGCTTGTTTGGTTGTGGAATAGCCACTAGTATATTTACTGACTTTTTTTTTATGCATCTAAGCCTCAATATTGGAGCTATAATATTCAACTTACAATTAGAATGAGCAATATCTCTTTTGATTGTTCAGGTGTTGGAGCTATTTTCAACACAACTGACATCCAAATTGGATCAACTGTGGTCATTTTTGGCCTCGGTACTTGTTTGGTTGTGGAATAGCCACTAGTATATTTACTGACTTTTTTTTTATGCATCTAAGCCTCAATATTGGAGCTACAATATTCAACTTACAATTAGAATAAGCAATACCTCTTTTGATTGTTCAGGTGTTGGAGCTGTTTTCAACACAATTGACATCCAAATTGGATCAACTGTGGCCATTTTTTGCCTCGGTACCATTGGCCTTGCGGTCAGTAAAATCGTCTTAACACTAGTTCAGTTTTATGTGATATTCTCTACAAACAATTTCAGATTTCATGATATTTTCTAAAGTGTACACATGATGTTTTCATGGGCACTCTGCAAGTCGCAGCGGGTGCAAGAATGAGAGGTGCCTCCAAGATAATTGGTATTGACACAAATTCAAGCAAGTTCATCAAAGGTAAAATGGATTCTCCTATGAAGATCAGACAACCATACATTTTCTGAGTCCTAATTATGTAGAACAAACTAAACTAAATATCATCATAACTGAGACCAGGGAATTAAGTAGTAACTCACCAATTAACTTCATTTCCAATGCAGTGAAAGCCTTGGGCGTGACTAAATGCATTAATCCAAAAGACCATTAAAAGCCCATTCAAGAGGTAAGTTAAATGCTTTTTTGCTTAATAAAATGTTCACATAGTTATCTCTGGTTCACGATAAGGAGAAAGTTATATTTATGTAAGGTAATAGCAGAGAAGACACAAGGAGGTGTGGATTATAGCTTTGAATGTATTGGAAATACAAGTGTTTTGTATCAGTCTTTCTTGGCTACTTGGGAGGTAAAACAGCTAGTCTTTTTCCCTTTTTTAATAGTGATGTAGATTGTTGGAGAATCATTATCAGCCGCAACTATCACATTAGGAACAATTATTCCATAAATATCATTAGCATACAGTTAAAATAAATATTAGTAATGGAAAATTACAAAAAATTGAAATTTTAATTTTATATAATTAGAAAACAAATTGTTAACCAAACCATTCAAACTAAAATCTATTAGAATCTGTCTCACTTCTATATAATTGAAAAATAAATGGCTTCCCAAACCACTCTCACTAATTTGAAAACCCTTCTCTTTACCAAGTCATCTCATTCAAAGTTTCATCATCCGTCTCTTTATCGACATCCTAGATTAACTGCTCAAAAACCCCTGAGATTATATCTGTGTTTTCCTGTTCTAGAGTCACAAATTTCAATAGCTTGAATATTAGGCTAGGCATCCCAGCCTTAAGATATTTAAGAACCCGTCTCAATCCCTCATCTCCCACATCTGCATCATAATTTTTTTGTGTCAGTATCCAAGTCTTCAGTAGCTTTAGGTGATATTGAAAAGGAAGCATCTGTAGATTGTCCATTCCACTGCAAGTAGACGTGAAGTAGACCACTTGCTCCTTATATTTCTGATCATTGTCTTTTGTTATGAAAATTTCAAACAAAGGAATGCCTAGAGCTCCTGCAACTAGATACCTTGCATTGTAACCCTTGGCAACAAATCTCTCATGTTGAGAACCAATATGGACAGTTCTGCCATATGGATCATTTGCACCCTCTTCCAAACCAACCCACCATCGAATGTCATGTTTAATCATTCCTTGTAAATATAGAGTACAATGATCATGTGATGGCACCAATATAGGATCTGAAGTGCATGAATAGTTCCCTAAAACGGAATTAGCCCAATTTGAAGAAGTGGAATATTTCTCAAAAATGTGTAATGCTTGGATTTAGCCTCCTATTTCCTTTGAATATGGATGAAATCTTCCTTTCACCATATAATTTCTTCGCAAAACCTCGAATTTTGTTCAGACGCCCAGAATTGTGGAAACAATAGAGCCCACCAAACACAAGAGTTTGATTGGGTTGCAGTTAACAGGAGAGGTAGAAATAAGCGGTGGTTTGTTTGATGATCTATGTTGTGATTTGGAGTGTGGCCAAGAACTAGTAGACTTGGGAGATAATTGGAGATTTGAAAACCATCATAATAATAATCATGTATAAAATCTTGAGAGCAAGTGCAACCTTCAGCACCAATTTTTTTTTCCCATATAAATATTTTTTAACAAAAATCTATATGTGATAATAGGTCTGAGGTAAGGTTTTAGGGCCACAAGTGCAAAATTGGGTGGAGGATTGTTTGAAGGATGAGAGGCCTATTGTAGGGCCTTCTGTTCAAGTTGTAGGTGCACAAAGACTAGCATAGGTGGAGAACAGGGTGTTAACCCTTGAACAAAGTTTGGATCTCTTGCTATAGCAAAACCGTGGGCTGTAGGGTGCCTTGTGTAGGTTTCCAAAGACTAAAACAATAAGTGGGAAGGCTATAGGGGTCTATTTTACAGCTACAATGAAATAAATTAGATTTGTCAGAATCTATTAGCTCAGAATTATGTTTTCAACTTCTACTTGAATTAGAGGCAACTAAGTTGGACTAAATCTTGTGTTTTATAGGCAACTAAGTTAGACCAGAGTTGATCAAAACCTTTTTAGCATGGAATTTTGTTTCAAACTTTTGTTTGTATTATATACACCAAAGTTTAATCAAATGCTGCATATTTATGTTGTCTCAGAGTAAGTTTAGAGGTTCGAAAGAAAATTGTGTGCCTTCTCTTCAACCGATTCTGCTATAGCTATTTATTGCAACTCATTGTGGCATATTGGTAAAATGATCATTATTTTGATAAATAAATTGTGTTTTTAGTATCAATCGTTGTTGCAAAATTATCTTTGGACATATCAGTAGTTTAACAATTTCATGTAGCAAAATTAGGGACAATTGGTTTAGCTTTGAAGATTCTATAATATATATCATGGAAGGTGATGTGAGTCCTACTGGTCTTGCCCAACCTAAGCTTCCAAGGTAATAAGCAAATTCCTGCACTTGTGCTTTTAGAAGTCCTCAAACCTCGTTGGCCTTTTATAACCTCTGGTTTGTAAGTTTTCCATAGAAGCTTCCAAGGTAATAAGCAGATTCCTGCACTTGTGCTTTTAGAAGTCCACAAACCTCGTTGGCCTTTTATAACCTCTAGTCTGTAAGTTTTCCATAGAAGCTTTGGGATATTTTTAATCGTGGTTGTATATAGAAAAAATGGTTGTTCTCTATTCTAATCTTGACACTGAGAAGACAATATTAATTGAAGTGCTATACAATAATATTAACTGAAGTGTTTATATGAACAACTGGCTTAATCCCTTAGGAAAGAATAGTGAAAAGATCATTTTCAATTTTTGGCAAATCTTTTCTCCTACCATTTCTTCCTTGGACATTTAAGGCCGTCTTGTGAGAACCTCTATTCATGTAATTGTTATATAAAATCTTGGAAGTTTGATCCCATGCTTCTCAACTAGTTTTCAAATTTGAAAGTCCCATATCATGCTTTTCAACTGATTTTGGAATTATAGATGTTTTCTTTAGCAGAATTGTCTACATGGATGTTCTCTGGCAGGTCGTTTTTGTAAATTTGATCTTGCAAAGGTTGCTTTGTTATAGGGTGATAAGGATCTTGGTTCTTGGTGTTCAAGAAACTACTTTAATATTGTTTAGCTTAAATTTTCAAGTGATTCTCTGATTATAGAAATTCCAGGGTCATTCCTATTTCAAGGAAGTGATATTAGTTCTTAATATTGTTTCTAGGGTCGTTTCTATTTCCTATATGATGTTAGTTCCAATGTAATTGCTCATTATTTAAAATAGACCTTAAGGAGAAATCCATTATATTTAGCTTGAGTGGGCCTAATGGTTAAGAGCATGTGTTTCCTCCTAATAGGTCACAAGTTCAAAACCAAAGGGGGTAGAGTATGTATACCTTCATTGACTTAGCGGTCTAGTCACTATGTGGAGGTGGTCCCTTGTCGCACCAATAAGGGGGTCTCATACACCAATGTTGTGTCTGCGTTGGTTGTGACCTTAAAATTGGATAATCAAAGTGTCCTCTAGAAATTTTAGAATTGTATTTCAAAGGTATGAGAGTGCAAGGAAGCCTTGTCTTTAGTGAGGTGCATGATAAGGTAATGCTTGGCTTCAACATGTAGAAAATCTTGTAAGCGTTTGGAGGTTCAATTTGGAATACATCATTGTTTTGAGCTAGCCAAATGGAGCAGATCACCTCTACAACCAAAATATTGTCTTATGTTCTAGTTGTAGTCCATTCATTTAATGCCTATGTGTTTTCTCCAATCCATTGTTGCATTTTACATAGTCTGAGTGATAGCCCATATCTCATTGGTGATATGACAGTGTACCAAATGGTGATTTCATGCTTTCATGTTATTCCCTTAAGAGCACATGTGTTGGGACTTGTCCATCCTCTTCTTCTAAGCATGTCTAGGTTGGGATTACACCCTTGATTTGAGATTTGGGGCCCCAACCTTGGTTGTAGATAGTTTTCTTGCATCTAGGGGGTCTAGACTTGTGATTGAACACCTTATTTGGTACAAACCTATTCATGAAGATTAATCAATTGGTTTTTCATCATCATAGATCAATTTATATGTTGTTTTATATACATGCACATAATCAATCTTCCTAAAACATGGTTGATCTTTGTGTCTTAGACCATTAAATGCCACAAATCATAGTTAGGTGTGCTTGAGTGTGGGTTAACTAATTTCATTGTGGGAGAACTAATATGCATTTACAATGTATATCAAAAGAAGAAAGGTGCATTGTAGAATGCATGTGAGGTCATAAGAGAGGCATCATGTCACTATACAAAGGATATAAAAATAAAAGGGTATAAAAAATGTGAACGAAAAAATGGATACATACAATATTTAGTGAAAATAGGGGTTTTTTAAATTGGGAAGGTGTATTGGATTTATATTGGTAGGGGGTTAAATAATGTGATTTTTAGAGGTATTTTCCACTATGTAGTCAAATTAAGGGTATTGTTTAGTATGCCAAGAACGCACATGCTATGTCAGAGGTTCAGTGAGTGAAGCCCTCGTGAGGGAAATATACTAGTCTTATACCCAAATAAATGCTTCCTCGGATCTTGTGCGAAATGGAAGAAATAAAAATTTGTGTTAAGAGTGAAACCATTCCATCGACCTAGGATGTAGTAGATCTATAACTCATTGCATATATTTGAGTTTTAAACCTTTCTAGTGAACACATACATATAGAGAAATATATCATAGAAACACAACTCTAACTTTATCATTGTATTAATTTCAACATTTACAATACAAGATATAAGATTCCCTAACATACAAAACCATAATATGCTAACTTTAGTTATATATTAAAACCCTTATTCCTCAACTAGTATTATACTACTATGGGCCAAAAATAAATGGAGCAAAAAATGCCAAAATAAGCCAAAAATGGACAGAAAACAAATAAAAACCATGAAAAGAGTAAATACATTCCCATGTGAGGGTAGGAATTGTTACAAAATCATAAAGGAAGAAATATTTCCTTATCTTGATAATTTCTTCTCATATTTATTTATCTTCTTTTAGCTCTTCTTCAATTTATTTATGTCTTTTTTTATGTTATTATCATCAAGGAACTACCAAAACATAAACATCAAGATCAAGGACATAGGATGTATGCTCTTTGCCAAGGAAAAACCCAAAAAATCTCTTCTCTTCTTTAGAACCAAATCAAATGATACAACCAAGACCTTTTGACCAAGACAAAGAACTCCTCCAATCCACCAAGTTAGCCTCCCAAATGATTAGGAAAATTCCAAAAGTCGACTTAAGTCAAACTACTTCAATCATGCATCAAACTCAGATTTTGACCCTCCTGCTTTAGATTTTCAGCCTTATTGTGACCTACAACTTTGGCCCTTTTGAAAATTCAAATTCTTCGCACGTGTGATAGAAAATAGAGAATTTTGACTTCCTTTTTGCTTTACAAGTGTCCCTTCCTCTTTGTTATGTTTGTCCTTCTATTTTAGGTAATTTTCACTTCTTTTCTCCTCTTGCAACTTCCAATTGAAACATGTTGAATGGATACTCAAATAGGTCGAGTAGCACTTATATTTATAGAGGTTGTAGCTCCCTTAATGAGGCCTACTTGGTGGAGGAGGGTTTACATGACCTATTACATAAAAATATTTTATTTTCTTGATATAAAAATCCAAAGAAGGGCCTATTACAAAATGATAAGGACAATGACACATCACACAAACCCTAGAAGCACTCAATGAGTGCTTTGACCTAGAATAAAAATAAATAAAGCATGAAACCCATGATTATAAGTCATTTTTCTTTTATAATAGTTTTTATTTTCTTTCTTTTGACAAATACATTACATCATGACTCAAATATAATTATGAGGATTGATACTAGTTACGCTTCTCAACACTCCCTCTTAACTAGGGAGGTATTCAAAATTGTTCAGCCAGTACATGGTTGACCTCAATTTGAAATGTTCCAAGAAGAGTACAACAACATATGCAATGATAAGGATACCCTAACTGCCAAGGTATCCTCCCAACAGGGATTGTGTCATCAAGGCAATTGCTTCTATAGCTACCATTAGGCTATAACCCTAGTATCATATAGATACCATCTAGGCCTCCATGCCCTAACACTAACCCTCACAAGGATCTAGGTATCAACACTAAACCAGATCTCCACAAAACCAAAATACCCTCCCACACCAGGATCCAAACATCACAACATGAGATTTCAATACTTACTAGGACAAAATGTCCCCCCAAGTACATTATACGAGTTGTTTTATGGTACTCACCTCTCCTTTTCAAATGAAACAGAAACATCCAATTACACAAACTTCTCAGGGGGGATCAAAAAATTAGCTACTTGTTCATTTTGCTGTAGCCACACAACCCTAATGACTTTCAACATATTGGTTACTATTATCGATATGATAATACAATCTTCGGGGTCCTCAACCATTATAATGTTGCTTAGGTCATCATAATATCCATTTTTTTATTTTTTTATTTTTTATTTTTTTTTTATGGAAGCTTATCTTTTCAATCTTCTTCATCAACACCTAAATTCAGCCTCAACACTTTTCTCAAAACATCCAAGCTTTTTTCCAACTACATCCATCAAAAAAATTCATTGGTAGTGCTTTAGCCATTCTCCGATCTCAATTATCCTCATGGCTTTCACATCATGTTATCAACTATGAAGAATATTCACTTTCCTTTATCCAAACTTCTTCTCAATTAGGGGACAAGTCCATCAACAACTTTATGCTCTTCCTTTCACATCATCATATCTTCAAAGAACTTAGACCTTCCATAATGTCATCATTTATATTCATATAATAACAAGGGCATATTATTAATAATTGATGTAAAACTTTAATTCCATAAAGATTCTTACATCTCCCTCATTTCATCATGCTCATCATCACTATCAAGTCATCGTCAAGTATAAGGTAGGTAAGAAATTTTAACATATTGAAGTCTATTTACCTACAAATATTCAACAAATATACAAGAACTTGAAGCTAACTCTATCAAGTTAGCCCTTCATCACAATGGGAGCTTCTAGGGTTATCAAATATTTTGGACAAGAAATCAAACTTTTATATATTCAAAACCTAAACTTAGTTAGGTTTACAATCTACAAGGGTCACACTTTTCATGCCTTAGACTTTCACAACAATATTTGCTATGGTTTTTTCACAAACTCTAGATTTCAAAACTAAACTTTAGATATCAACAATTGATTTCAATCATAGAGAGCATTTTACGTATAGGGTTTCTTATATCAATATCTACTAGGGTTTTTCATAAACCCTAAATATAATCATGAAGACTTTAATATTAGATATACAACAACTAGACCAAGTTAGGGTTTCAATAATACATAAACATATACACCTAGGGTTTCATTCCTAGGATTTTACATTATCTATTAAAAGGGTTTGGTCATAAACGCTAATTCATCAAACCCTAAAAACTAGGGTTTCATCATATGTACTAGATATTATGAAAAAACCCTAAAAGGCTAGGGTTTTTATAGTGAACCCTAAAGGTTAGGTTTTTATCAAAGTGAACAAAAGATAGATAGTATGCTAAGGGTTGATTTAATCTAGAGATTAATCTCTCTAACAATATAAGAATATTTTATGATTCAAAACCCTAGACGTGAGAGAGTTAGTAATATAAAGAAATTTTCAAAATGATCGTACCTTCTTATGTGATGAATACCTACTACAAATCATTATACATACCTTGAGTTGTTTCTTTCAAAAACCTTGTAGGATTTCCTCTATAACAAGGGTACTTTCATGATTAAATCATTTCCTTTAAATTTTCCCTCTTATAATCCTTATTGCAAGTATTCTTTAGAGTATACCTATAAAATTTCCTTCCAAGGAAAACGCAAAATAAAAGATTATAAAGACACAAAAATGAAGCTATATATATATAGGATATCAACCTTGAAAAGAAAATAAAGAACAAGATACTTATCTTTTTGTGAAAATATCAGAATCTCCCTCTTAATATTTCATCAATCTAGTATTTTGAGGGATGCCTTTAAACTCATCAAAACAACTCTAATTTTTTAACAAAACATATTAAATCTATAAACCCTAGAAAGAAAGAAAATGATTGATCCTAGAATCAAACATAAGATAAATTATACAAGAACTAAAATAGTAACCTATACTATAAGTAAAGGATATATGATACTTAATAGAATAAGTTTGAGTTCATAATTATCATTGGTAGCAGTTGTAGGTTGGTCCCTTTCTCTCTTCTTATTCCTAGGATTATCAAGGCATTTGTTCTTATAATGTCCCATCTTCTGACAATGATAGCATTCTATTTTAGGGAGATCAATCTTACAATGATTTTTATTTGCCCCCTTAAATTTCTTATTCCCTCCTTTCTTCTTGACATGAGAAGTAGGAATTTGAGGCATTTTCTTCATTTTATTTCTTAACTTCTACCAAGGAGAGACAAGATTCTTCTTGTATACAGGTAGACCGCATTTATTTGAAGGATGGAGAATTCTTCCAACTACTGATTCCACCTGCAAAGGCAATCGAAGACTTTGGTAGTCCTAGAAGGGAAATAATCACAAGTTATTTTTCAAATACTATTTCATCAATTACTTGTAGTTCATCTTTAATACAAGAAATTCTTACAAAATAGGAAGATACTACATCATCTTTTGCCATTTTATCTGTTTGAAGTTCATTCTTCCGACTTGCCACTTATATTCTTGATTGTAAATAACTTGGGTAGGGCATCATACATTTTTATTGAAGAATCTAGTGTGGATATGTAGGGAATCAAGTTGTCTTTAACTCCATCCACATTTAGGTTGATGGAAATAATGTCATTTTCTCCATACTTTTCCTTTCTAGCATCATTTGTAGGTTTCTTGACTTTTCCTTGAACTAAATCCAATACCTTGTTCTTTGCAAGTATGAGTTCCATGTTTTCCATGCTCTAAAGTTAGAGGCTCCTTGAAGTTTGCTTTCAAATTTCATTAATTATTCCATAGATATATTTGTGAATGTCACCCTTAATTGATGTAGTTTTTCTCCTTGCAAGTAGCTTACGACTTCCTTCCTCCTAGTGTAGATGAAATCCTTCAATATATCTTCAAAATTCAAATAATGAGAGTCCTTCCTTAAGATAATGATAGCTATTGATATTCAAGCTACCGTTTCCTTCTTCTTTATCTGAGCTCTGATACCATGTTAGAAATTCATAAAGGAAAAAATATTTCCTTATCTTCATAATTACTTGTGATATTTATTTATCTTCTTCTAACTATTCTTCAATTTATTTATGTTTTGTTTTATCTTCTTATCATCAAGAAACAACTAAAACATAATCATGAAGATAAAGGACATATTATGTAGGCTCTCTGCCAGGGTAAAACCCCTCTTCTAGGGGAAAACCCAA
Organism: Pinus taeda; assembly: GCA_000404065.3. Classification (NCBI taxonomy): domain Eukaryota; kingdom Viridiplantae; phylum Streptophyta; class Pinopsida; order Pinales; family Pinaceae; genus Pinus; species Pinus taeda. The sequence goes on from APFE030019147.1 coordinate 193,985, forward strand.
ATTATATTATCTTCCTTAGAACCAAATCAAACAAGACAACCAAGACCTTTTGACCAAGACAAATACCTCCTCCAATCCAATATTATCTTCTTTAGAACCAAATCAAACAAGACAACCAAGACCTTTTGACCAAGAAAAATACCTCCTCTAATCCACATGTTAGGCTCCCAAGATGATTAGCCAAATTCCAAAAGTCAACTTAAGTCAAATTGCTTCAATCTTGCATCAAAGTCACATTTTGGCCCTCCTGCTTCAGATTTTCAGCCCTACTATAGACCCGCAACTTCATCCCTTCTGCAACCTTAGATTCTCCACGTGTGACAAAATAGAGAATTTGGAATTCATTTTTTCTTGACATGTTTCTCCTTCCTCTTCACTATGATTCTCCTTCTCTTTTTAGGTATTTCACACTTCTTTTCTCCTCTTGCAACTTCAGATAGAAACTTGTTGAATGGATACTCAAATATGCCAAGTAACACTTATATTTATAGATGTTGTAGCTCCCTCAATGAGGCTGACTTAATAAAGGGCCAACCGACTTGGTGGAGGAGGGTTTACATGACCAATTACATAAAAACAAATTTTATTTCTTGACATAACAATCCCAAGAAGGGTCTATTACAAAATGACAAGGACTGACACATGACACAAACCATAGAAGCACTCAATGTGTTCTTTAACGTAGAATAAAAATAAATAAAACATGAAACCCATGCTTATAAGTAATTTTTCTTTTATAATAGTTTTTATTTTCCTTCTTTTGACAAATACATTACATCATGACTGAAATACAATTATGAAGACTGATACTAGTTACATTTCTCAATAGGAATAACATGGTATATGCCTTTCAATTTAGTCTATTACATCAATTAAGGAAATTCTATTATTATAATTTAGAAAAGAACTTAAGTGTCATGTACTACTTGTTGCAATATTTGGAGGATATGAATTCAAAGGTGTAGAAAGGAAAAATAGGTGCTTTAGCCAACCATGGGCTAATGAAATTAATTATGTTTAATTCCTTGGAAAGGAAAACATGCCAAAGTCCTTGGGATTGGTTTTTACCCATGAGTAGGGATTAATTTTTAAATTTGTTAGACACAATAGGAAACTCCTATAAAAATCTCTAGAAAGAGAAATAAATTAGGTGCAAGAAAATTTGAGTTAAAAAAGAACACATAAGAAAAAAAAGTTGCATGTTAAATAGAAGATGAAGAAAATGATACTGCTACTACCTTATTGTAAATGTGGATACCTGAGAACAATCCCCTCAAAATAGCTAAAGGTGGCCCATAATTTAAGGGGGGAAAATGCCAAGCCATAAGGGCTAGGACCATATCCCAAGTGGTTAGGAAAGTAAACACTATCCAACAAACCCCTACTAGAGATGTTAAAAAAAATTCCCTTCTAGCCTAACACTAAATATTGAAGACTTGCATAACTTGTGTCACGCAAAGAAGAATGAGAATTATATCAAATACCATATTGATCAACTATATAAATCTAGGGAAGAGACCCTAAAATGGAAAACAATTAAAAAGGATAGAAAGGAACTAGAAATCACAATTGCAAGGAGTTCTCAATCACAATATTAAGTACAAATTGTATATTTGCACGAAAATTTCCAAATCCTTAGGATGAATTACTTGGATGATATGAAATAGTTATAAAATGAAATGAGAAATTGAGATTTAATATTGGAAAGGAAAAAGAGAGAGGTTGGAAATAGAGTGGAGAATATTAATATGTTGGAATCCGTTTTTTACAAGACTATTAAGGTTGCAGAGGACATGTTCTCTTACATAGATTAAAAAAAACTTGCACATTTCTCCTCAAAGATCAATGTCTTAGGTCCCAAATGGATCAAATTTCCAAATGCCTCCATCATTAATTGAATACTCAAGAACATTTCACAGAGTCATATTGATAGTGAAATGAAGGAGAAAAAAATCAACTATGTGAATTCTACCTCCACAAATTTCTTATGCCTCAACAATATAGATGGTCCCACAATCCTTATATGGGGGATGTCCAACTAAGAAGAAATTTATATTGGGTTGAAAATAAAGAAATAATGGTTATCAAGGCACAAAATATAAGAGTGAAGATTATAGCGGCACCCTTTGAGTAAGCATTGAATCCACCAAGACTAGAGAGGCTCTTAGAAATTGTGAAGTTCACTTTTAATGCATATTTAATTAAAATACTTGGGGATAATCAAAAGGAGGTAGTTATCCACTATCAATTCATGTTAAAGAAGGAGATAAAACTCTAGTGAAACTGATGGGAGGAACTACCACTTACCTTGTGGAAGATAGAGCCTCACTCTCTATTTGACTTTAGTGTTTCCTTCTTCAAAGCATAATTGTATATTGAAACTCTTAAAAGGATGAAGCTCATGTTGGATAGAGATAAGACTCAAGTATCTATTAATCCACCACCTCATTCCCTTGTAGCACTATATAAGAGAGGTTAATGAAGAATAAGAGAGAAAAAGGGTGGACTGAGATTAAGATAAAAACAAAATATCAAAACAAAGATGCAATCACTAATGATTTTAGAAAAACAACACACAAGGAGTAAGATGAGTAGAATTCAAAGTAGGAAGAGTGATAATGGGAGAGATTTCTTTTTAAGGAGTCTTTTTTGTGTGATAGGGGTGTGCGAAACCTCCATCTAGGGTGAAATGGTTCCCCCTAAAAGTATCTAATGGCCCATCCTATGTTGTCTTTGTACCTAAGCCAAAATACCCATGTAAAATATTCATGCTTTTAATGATGAAGAAATACATAATGACATGTGCTTATCCATTTATGCATATGTTTCATAATAGCCAAATATGAATGTGATAAGCTCAATCTTTACTACTTTTTGATGTCTTTTGCATATGCTATCTATCAATACTAATGTGATTTCCAAAGGTAGGGATTTGATCAATCAAGACTAGGAACATCTCCCTTGTTTATGAATCTTGACCAACTTGATTACTATTGAAAACTCTTCACCATCTTCAAAGGATGCTAGCACTTAATGAAAACCTTAATTGCCTTGAAGTGTTTCTAGTCCTTGTGGATTTAGGTAGTTCATATTATCTAGAAGGGAAATCAATCCCATAATACAGATTGCTCAATTTAATGGCAAACTTGCATCAATCAAGGTATTGAACATGCTCAATTTAATGACAAACTTGCATCAATCAAGGTATTGATGGGAATGTTTAAATAAGACTCATTTTCAAGAATAAATAATGGCATAAACTATAGGATAACTATTCTCCTTTTTAATTTGTCATTCATCTCTCTTACTATTGGTGATTCAACTTTTGTATTAAGAAATAAAATTTCTATCTTTATGTTTCATTATAATATATCAACAAAAGTGCCATAATTTAGCTATATTTCGTAGAATTAGTCATTTACAAGCTTCTAGTAACATCTTGCTATAAAATGCACAACACTTCATAATTTTACATGATTAATCGCATCTTGTTATAAAATGCACAACACCTCATAAGTTTGCATGATCACTAAATTGATAATTAAAATGAGTTGAAAGATTCAAAATATCCATGTTCGTAATTCTTTCCATAAAGAAAAAAGTAATTAAAGTAATTAAATTCATTTTATATTACCAAAATGAATATAAAATCTTACATGACGTAACAATATTTATAAATATGTCTAAATTTCCTCTTTATCTCAATGATGTCATTCATGAAGTTTGGAGTAATCTTGATGATTTTTCCATCTCTCCACACAAAAACTAGACAGCTAGAAAGAAGATTATAAGATAGAAAAGGTGTGAAATCGTGTTTCACAACTTTAGCTGTGATAAGATTTTGGTTATTAAATTCCCCTTTACTTAAATAATTGCTTGTACTATTAAATAATACAAAGTTTCTTTGAAAACTTAAAAATTTAAGGTTTAGAAACACATTACAATATATAAAAATTACAGAGATTGAAAAGCAACTAAAAAATAATGAAATTCTATAATATGC
>APFE030019147.1:198812-225208 GCA_000404065.3 Pinus taeda
TGATAAATCTGGAATAAAGATGAATTTAGGCTGGTTTAAAGCATATAAATATACATTACAATCTTACTTTAAATTAAAAAGTAAAAATAATTTTACATTAAAAAAACAAATATCCATGAAGATCAAAAGTTTTCTAAGTATCTAACTAGTTGATATATGGAGAGTTTAATAATGATATGTTATAGGCTTTTGACCTTTTTTTTTCCCACAGGAAAAAATCGAACCATCTATTATATATAGAAAGTTACATAGCATATGTTGAGCATTTCTGAAAGACTCGTTTTCCGCCCTTTAAAAGGGAAAAAGCTGTCTCAATTGTTTGAAAATACTTCAAAACAGAGTATTTGCACAACAGTCCCGTCATCAAACCGTCATCAAACCAAGCTAACAGATCAGTCCTGTCCTTGCACACCTCTCGGGATCCTTTAAAGGATAAAATGTCTGAGAAAGAGACGTGTAGTAAAACAGAAGCTGTGAGTCTGTGAAGACAACGAGGCAACCAAAAACCTCTGAGAATCCATAGTAAACACTATACAGATTCTCTATAGGCTTTTGTCCTACTACATAATAATATATCTTTTCATTGATGTATATGGTAGGTTCAACTTGATTTTGCAAATAGATATCCACACTACGCATCACTAAAAGACACAAAAACTTTTTGATCTTATTATGACTAGGGGAAAGAAAGAATCTCAGACAATTTATGATCTTATTATGACCTATTGAAATAATTTTAGGTAGGTGAGAGTTGTATGTACATCACTCCAAGGCATATTACCACTATTACCTAAGAATCTTAGATAATTTATGATCTTATTATGACCCATTGAAATAATTTTAGGTAGGTGAGAGTTGTATGTACATCACTCCAAGGCATATTCCCACTAAAAGTATTTCAGGGGAGAGATATAGACACACTTTTTGAATTAATTATGATAGTCACATCAATAGAAGGTACCAAATGTTATAGGCTTTTGACCAACCTTTGGAGCTAGCTAGGAGCACTTCTTAGTTACACAAACCACACCAATGGATCTACACACAAGGAAAAATAGTTTCATCCTTTGTGTTTCCGTGTCAATCTTTAATCTTGCTGAATGAGTCATATCCTATGATAGTTGATTCCTTGTCCTTCCTGTCTCGGGTTTCCAGGAAAACTTGCGAGGTTATTCATTTATCCATCTATACAATTATCCCTATAGCAGAGTTGTGCATAATTAAATGAATTAAATCCTTTAGGAAATACAGAGGAGAATGTAGATGCATTCAATGATCTATTCAGGTACTCTTACGAATTAGTAAGAAAGGGAATCCATAATGAGAATTTAAAAGGTCACTAGTATCGTTTAAGGACCATATTGTGTAATTAAATTCCACTGATGTTGTGTTTCATATTTTCTACTTGGATGGTAGGTTCTTGAACTATGTGACAAATATGAAGTGTTAGAAATGCAGCAAGAAAAGGCTCAATTTTGACTTGTGTTTTAGTCAAATTGAGTAACTCAATTTTCCACATCAGTAGAATGACTTGGATTGCAGTTAACTTGTGTGACATGGTCTTGTCTACTAGTTAACTTAGTAAATTCAAGTTATATGCTTGGAGTAGAGTTGTGCATGTAGTGATTGCTAAAAGTCAGCGATCTAGTTTAGTTATTTTCAGTTGAACTCAGTTAATTGAGCTCAAGTCATTAGTTGAGTCAATTGAAGGTCATTTGAGTAGTTATGACTGTTGTTAACTCATTGATCTCTATGTTAACTAGTCAATCAGCTAAAAATAGACCCAGTCATACATGGAATTCGAATTGCCTAGTTGAGTGGATGGAAAAGGCACATTTGTATTTATAATTGTATATTGTTGATTGTACAATTATTTTGCACTGAGAAAGTGATCAATTCCTCAAGATATTGAGCAAGGAAATAAGGAATTCTCCTTATCTACTAGTTAACTTAGTAGATTCAAGTTATAGGCTTGGAGTAGAGCTGTGCATGTAGTGATTTCTAAAATTTAGCAATCTAGTTGAGTTATTTTGAGTTGAGCTAGGTTAACTGAGCTCAAGTCATTAGTTGAGTCAATTGAAGGTCATTTGAGTAGTTATGACTATTGTTAACTCATTGATCTCTATGTTAACTAGTAAATCAGCTAAAAATAGACCCAATCATGCATGGAATTCGAATTGCCTAGTTGAGTGTATGGAAAAGGCACATTTATAGTTATAATTGTATATTGTTGATTGTACAATTATTTTTCACTGAACAAGTGATCAATTCCTCAAGCTATTGAGCAAGGAAATAAGGAATTCTCCTTGTCTACTAGTTAACTTAGTAAATTTGAGTTATAGGCTTGGAGTAGAGTTGTGGATGTAGTGATTGCCAAAATTTAGCAATCTAGTTCAGTTATTTTTAGTTGAACTCGGTTAATTGAGCTCAAGTCATTAGTTGAGTCAATTGAAGGTCATTTGAGTAGCTATGACTGTTGTTAACTCATTGATCTCTATGTTAACTAGTCAATCAACTAAAAATAGACCCAGTCATGCATGGAATTCGAATTTCCTATTTGAGTGGATGGAAAAGGCACATTTGTATTTATAATTGTATATTGTTGATTGTACAATTCTTTTGCACTAAGCAAGTGATCAATTCCTCAAGCTATTGAGGAAGGAAATAAGGAATTCTCCTATTTTTTGGGGGCTAATTCCTCCAGGATTGTGCAAGGAAATAGGAGGTTGGCTAAGATTTGAATTGGCTAAGTGTTGACCAGATAAATCTAGGAAGCAAGAGAACAAGATTGCAGTGCAAGGTGTGCTTCAGAGTTGAAGCAAGACATTGTAATTATTTTTCTTCTCATTTGAATTAATGCAAAGCAGTGAAGTGGTTTTTCCTAGTTGGGTTCCCCTATAAATCATTGTGTTCTTGTGGTTTTGATGGTTGCAAGTCAATGCTTGTGTTTCTATCGTGTGTTTTCCTTTCCGCTGAATAGTAGAAGAAACTTTTGTCTCTTGATTTCAATTCTATTTCATTAGTGGTAGAAAATTTCTATTAATTTCTACATGGTATGAGAGCTCGAAATCACAATAGAAACTAACCAATAGATCTTCTCCTTCAGAAATTTAAATTTGCAGATTTAGTCAAGCAGGTTTTCTTCCGTGTGGAAAAATATCTTTCAACGGATTGTGATTGGAGTATGCCTTGGATGGAACCTCAAAATTCATATCTTGGAAGGAAAGGATGGAATCTATACTCGATGATAATGGAGTGTTGGAATACACCAAAATTAACATTCCAAAATGAGCAATATTGGACGCATAACAGTTAGCCCAGTGGAAGAAGGATACATCAAAAGCATGGAGGATCATCTTGGAGGGTGTGAGAGACCACATAGTCTCAAATTTACATGGAAAAGAAACTCAATTTGTTGTGTGGAAGACCCTCACTAAGCTATTCGAAAATGGCAGTGATGTTAGGAAATTGACATTGGGGGACAAGATCATAAACATTTGCATGCAGAAAACTAGAACCATTCCACATTATCTCTATAGATTCACTCAGTTTTGAGATGATCTTGGAGGATTTGGAGAAAATATACCATCTTTGGAGCTACTGAGCTTATCTCTCCTAGGCCTTCCAAAATCCTAGCACAATAACCAGGACTTTGTAAATGGAAGGGAAAATTGTCAAATTGGGAGAGACTTTGGTTTTATTTGGTGCAAGAAATTTTAACACTAGAGATGGAGTAACATCCAAAAATGAAGAGGAATACGAATTTTCTATAGTTGGCAAAGGAAAGAATGCCAAGAAGAAGGCCTAAGATGAGCTAGAGTCTAACCAAAACAATGGCAAGAAGAAGGACCTAAGCAAAATAAAATGTTTTCACCGCCATGAATACAAACACTATGCAACCATGTGTCTACACAATCTAGTAAGGAGCCTACAACGATGGCAAGAGAAGATACCATGGCATCTAAATTCTAGTTATATTTAAACCTCTTTGCTTGAATGGAAAGCAAAGTAAGAGGGAGTGATTGGTACCTAGATTTTGGTGCCTCATACCATATGATAGGAAACACATAATTCTTGAGTAGAATAGAGGAGAAGGATCGCCAGATGCAAATCGAACTTGGAGATGATGGGAGGTACAATACTCAAGGAATTTTTATAGTTTCCTTTAAGAGGTAGTCAGGTTCCTATCTTGATTTGACAAATGTTATGTATGTGCTTGGGCTGAATAAAAAAAATGATTTATGTAGTTGTATTAGAGGACAAAGGCTATGATGCAGTGTTTAGTAAGGGAAAGGATTTTCTGAAGCATGTTCCTACTGTACGAGTGAACTAGATTAGAGTTAGAGTGAAAAATATCTACAAGCTAGAGGTATATTTTGCCATGCATGCAGCTATACCTATTGGGCAGGGTCCATAGGAGAGTAGTAGCAGTTGTAGTATACTCTTCTCATGCATCATTAACCTTGCTACAGGGGCCCACAATATTCAGTAGTAGAAATATTAGTGTTAGTTGATGCAATTAGATCTTGAGGGATAGTTGCAATAAGATAATGAGGAGCACAAAGAATTATTGATAGCAGTGCAGGAGGCACAGTGCAGAATCAACAACGACGTAGTTTTCCCAATAGATAGTGTTGAGACTAGTAGCAGTCAGATGCTCAAGAGATAGTTGCAACTAAGAGACACAATTGCTTCATTATTTTTGATGCTTCTCAGTTGTAACTATTGGAGTAGTAACAACAGTGGGAGGTAGTACTATAGTGCATTACATAGGAGATGAATTGGGGTTGTGCAAAGCCCTTTTCTTGCTAAGAGGGAGTGTTAGAAATGTAGCAAGAAAAGGCTCAATTTTGAATTGTGCCTTACTCAAATTGAGTAATTAAATTTTCCACATCATCATGACTTGGATTGAAGTTAACCTATGGTAGCAATATAGTGCATTACACAGGAGATGAATTGGGGTTGTGCAAAGCCCTTTTCTTGCTAAGAGGGAGTGTTAGAAATGTAGCAAGAAAAGCTCAATTTTGAATTGTTCCTTACTGAAATTGAGTAATTAAATTTTCCACATCATAAGGATGACTTGGATTGAAGTTAACCTATGTGACATCGCCTTTTCTACTAGTTAATTCGGTAACTTTGAATTATAGGCTTGGAGTAGAGTTGTGCATGTAGTGATTGCTAAAATTTAGCAATCTAGTTCAATTATTTTCAATTGAACTCAATTAATTGAGCTCAATTAATTACTTGAGTCAGTTGAAGGTCAGTGGAGTAGTTATGACCATTGTTAACTCACATATCTCTCAGTTAACTTGTCAATCAACTAAAAATAGATCTAGTCATGCATGGAATTCGAATTTCCTATTTGAGTGGATGGAAAAGGAACATTTGTATTTATAATTGTAAATTGTTGAGTGTACAGTGCATTTTCATTGAGAAGGTGATCAATTCCTCAAGTTATTGCACAAGGAAATACGGATTTCTCCTATTTTTTAGGAGTTTATTCCTCCAAGATTGTGCAAGGAAATAGGAGATTGGATGAGGGTTGAAATTGTGCAAGGAAATAGGAGATTGGATGAGGGTTGAATTGGCTAAGTGTTGGCAAAATAAAGTTAGGAAGTTGGAGAGAAAGGAAGTAGGAGAGAAAGATTGTAGTGCAGGGTGTGCTTCAGAGTTGAAGAAAGACATTGTAATTGCTTCTCTTCTCATCTGAATTAATGCAAAGCAGCAAAAGGGTTTTTCCTAGTTGGGTTCCCTTGTAAATCATTGTGTTCTTGTAGTTTTGATGGTTGGATGTCATTGCATGTGTTTCTATCGTGTTTTTTCCTTTTCGAAAAATAGTAGAAGAAATTTGTGTCTCTTGATTTTAGTTTGATTTCATTAGTAGTAGCAAATTTCTATTAATTTCTACATGAAGGATACTCTCTACATAGCGTTGCAGTGAGAATGTTCTTTAGGTGGATAAAGTGTATGACAAGAGTGTGGAGTGATAGAATGGTGTGTGAGAAATAGTAATATGCACTGAGGAGAAGGACTTGAATGGTTGTGAGCCACTGTTGAGGATGTGAAGCAAAGAGCAAAGGGTGTTGCAAAACAAAAGAAAGCATAGACAATGGTAGTTGGGTGTGTGTATGAAAAACAAAGAAGAGGGATTTGTAGAAGACAAAAGAACAAGTCATTTTTTTATGTAATAGAAGTAGGTCATTGTTCTTAGTTTGAAAATTGTATGAAAAATAGGAAATTTGGCTAAAGCATGTAGGTACCTGCAATTATAAGAGATTGGTGCCAAATTATGGCTTGCTAACTTGAAGGGTCTTGTGGCCTCTTGTGAGTAGGTGCTCTCAAAGATAATATCAATACCAATAGATGTGGTCATGTTCAAGGAGTAAATGAGGGATTCGTACTTGACTGCAACAAATATATCCTATAGATCCCATTGTGGCAACTAAACAACAAATGACTATAATGAAAATAAAATGAGTGTCATGAAATTCCTAATTCGAAAGACTTAGTTCTTTTACTCTATGTCTACTACATTTTGCAATGCCTTCATAGTGATATCCCTTACCCACTTTAGCTTCATTTCATTCAAGAAAATGTTGTTCACATGTATGCCCTAATCCAACCTCTCTCGCTTTTCATAAATCCAAAACAACCTTGTAGATGTCAACTATGTTCCCACGCTAATAGGAAAAATATATGGATTCAATATCAAATCCCTAGGTGTTGAGTTTCATTCCATATTTTAAGCATGGGATCATTTTATTATTAGTGGTAGTTCCATCCTTTTTAAAAACAAATCCAACTTTTTGTGTTGTGGGTTGAACCATGAATGCGTCAAGGGTATCCTACCCATCCTTTTCTAACCTTATAATGGTTAATAATCTCGATTGATGGGAATTCTTCTATCCATATAAATCCTTCCCAAGTCATTAAGAGAAATTTGAAGTAAAAAATGGACCTACTAAGGAAAATAATAAAATAATAAAATAAAAATTACAAATTTTAAAGGAAAAGAAAGAAATTTGTTTTTTTTTTTTAATCATATTTTTGACATATCTCTTTATAGGTTTACAGAAATGTCAAATGTAAATAGTCACTAGATGCATAATTAAATTTCAAATCCAACAAGTACCCACTTTGCATCTTTTTTAGTAGATCCACACCGAAAAAAAATGAAAATACATTGAAACACATTTTTCTTGTATTTTATTTATTTATTTATGTTGTGTCAGTCTACTAAAAAAATGAAGTGTGTTCTCGTATGTGGAATTTAACATTTGAGTAAACTTGTAAGGAGATAAGCCAAAAATACAACTAAAACAATAGTTTTCTTCTTTTCCCTCCAAAAATATCTACCCCTAGAGATGACATCATCATCTTGAATCTTATTGGTCTTAAAATTGATTTTTTTAGTACATATTTTTTTAGGTCCATTTTTTACCTCAAAATTCCCCTAATGGAGGCCACAATAATATTATCCTTACACACTTCTTGACCTCCATAGAATTCCCAAAACATGTGACATGTAACAAGCTTAAATGGATTTAGAATCTTTACCTTGTCCCCTCTCCAATTGAGTATTGATATTTTGATAATTTTAAGAAAGATGCATGATTAGAGTTTCACAATCCAACAACTATACCTACTCTACATACCCATTTAAGTGCTTATCCTTATGCACATATACCTATGCACGTAGTCTATTTTCCTAAGACACTAGATTCTTAATCTCTATGATAGGGGATTTCTCCCCTCTTGATTTAAACTTTTAGTCCTTACTACCCACTTTTCCTCACCCTATATATGGTATTGTGCAGGGTTGATTTCTGCTATACTCCATTACTTGTTCATTCTAAAAATAACCTTCAACTATTATTGTTTCCCTCTTTGAGGATATCTTATAAATAGTTGGTGCTATTTATATTCCTTAAATGCATTGTTATCTAATAATTATACTTTAACATCTCTACACTCTACATTGGTATAAGTCACAATTCTAATATCTTTATAATGCTCCAATCTTTATAATTTGAATCATATATAATATTTTCAAAAACAATCCCTAAATCCTTATTGTAACTACTTTTCTAAGGATATTGTTATTTGAAGTGTGTCCCATCCTATCTATTTGAGCCTCTTCATGACCTTAAATATATGACCTAATTATCTTGATCTAGTCACCAATGTAGGAAATACATTTCTTTTGCAATAGATTTCTATACCATAAATGCAATGTGATTATATCTTAGGCACAACCTATGTAACATTAATAACCTATGGTGTTGCCCTACCTACTATCACATTTAATGGTACTAAGACTTGATGTTCCCATCAATTGAAATAAACCCAACTAAAATATTTTAACTAAGTGCCTCACATCTCATAGGAATCCAATAAAATGTATTAGAGAAATACATCATGCATGTTATAAGGAGAAATGGATTAGGAAAACAAAAAATGTATTAATAAAATCAACTTTAAAAGAATAAATAAGATTCGAGATGATGATACAAGGATAAATATTTTTAGAGCGGAAAAAATAAATCTACTTTTTTTTAATTGTATTTTTGCCTTATCTCCTTAAAAGTTTACTAATCCATAAGATGTGGAAAGGAACAATTTTTTTCATGTAATTGCAATTTTTTTTTTTTTTTTTTTTTTTTTTTTTTTTTTTTTTGGTGGTTTTACTCAAAAATATGTGGAGTGTGTACTTTTTGAATGCATAATTTAATAACTTTACATCTAATGAGTGTCTATACTTGCCATTTGAATAAACCTGTATGAAAATAACCAATTATGATACACTAACTTTGAGCCCCCTCCAAAATCTTAAGATGGTTCCACAAGGGGGTGGGGCCACATATGGCTTTAGGTGTGTATGATTCATCCATTACCCTTTTAGTTATTCTTCCAACTATGCACATGACACTGTTGCCTTCACTAGTGATATACACCAACTTATAAGGTCCTAAGGAATTTTCAACTTTTCATGGTGCTTTTTTTTTTTTATTCACTAACACCAAATCCCCATGCAAATTTTTTTCTTAGATGTGCTTATCATGTTAGGCCTTTTGACATTTCTTTTGAACCATTGGATTACAAAAAAACACTGTTCTTCCAACTATACCATCATGTCCAAACTCTCTTGCAATTACTACATTTTTAACTTTAGCATTGTTATGACTAACCATCTTGGTAGGAAATATTTTATAAGCATCACCTGTCATCATGATTTGGGTTGTAAAAATAATGAAATGAAAGGAAGGAAAGAAAATGAAACACTTATAGTGAAATATAACAAAAAACACAATACTCTAGTGAAAACCCAACTTCTACTAACAAATGAAATAGCAAAAAACGAGAGAATAGAAAATTGGCTAAAATGATTGTAGTTATCTCTAAACAGAGAAAGACGATGACTATGCACATTCACAAAAGATATTACAAGAAGTTTAAAGAATTACCTTTGAACATATGGAAAGAACCCCAGAGGTCCAAAACCCTAACGCTAGAAGACGAAATGTCAAAAGGCTTCTGGGCCTTGAAGTGGTTGGTACATCAACTTCCCGAGGGCGCAACTTTTGCATACAATATGCGTTTGAGGTGCATGATAGCTAGTAGGAAATAACTATTAAAGGACTACAATTTTTTATTGGAGCTAGGGATTTCCATGGAAACTCCTAATCTAACGATTTTTCAAGAAACATCATTTAGGGCCTCAAAACATCCCTAGAAATTTGAAGCCAAAAAAAATAAAAAAAAAATATCAAAATATAGAGAACCATTAAGAGAGTGTAAGAGGTGGGTGGCCACTGATATCCTCACGGATCAACCCTTCCCCCTTAGGAAACAATGGTCTTCATTGCATCAAATTTCCTCCTCAGTTGGGGAAACTTGTGCTAAATTGGCTCGTGGTGAACCACTTTCCTTGGTGAAGAAATTGCCCTACTTTGACAACCGAGTAGAGTTGTCTATGTTGTTGGTAGGTATCCTTTTTCTTGGTTTCCATGATCCAATCTACTGTAGTCCATTCAATGTAGTTAATATTGAGTTTTGTGGAGGTTAATTGCTCAACAACCTTTGAAATGTCCAACAAAGGTGAGAAATATGGTCGAAGTAGGCTCCACATTAAATACTAGGTATAAGACAAGGAAAGGAGGAATACTCAATTCAAAAACAATTTCACACACATCCTTTATGATTGTGTAGTGCCCATATTGGAGTGGTTTGAGCTTCTTATGGGGGCATGTAAGGCACTCTTTTTGAAAATGTAACCACACATTATTACCAACCTAAAACTTATGTTGAAATCTATGCTAGTCATGTTGCTACTTGCACTTGGCATTGACTTTTTCCAAGATATCATGGACTTGTTGGAGGTGTTGGATATGTTCAACAAATTTCGCTGCCCTATTTGCCTCAACATAAGCATGGTATCACTCTATCGAATAGATGCATCAATTGGGCTAAATGGTTGAAACCCCAAGCAAATGACTGTGGCTAACAGAGCTGTGGGGGTCTTTGTTATAACTATGGTAAACAGATGGAAGGATTTCCTTGCATGTATATGGATGCTTGGAGTTGTTTACGAAGAAGATATGCACAATCATCCTACTGACCACTTTTATCTGTTCATCTAATTGGGGAATAAAAATAATCCAGTTTGTCAACTTGGTATTTATGAGAGACCATAGGTTGGACCAAAAGGTGTTGAGGAACCTGCTATCCCTATCTGAAATAATGGATCGAGGTAGCCCAAAATGAACCCAAACACACTAAAAAAAGAGTTTAGCAGTGGCTTCAATTGTTATACTCTTTTTGCATGGTGCCAAAATGACCATCTTAGAGAACCAATTAACAACCACAAACACACAATCATTACCATGCTTGGTGGATGGAAAATATGACATGTAATCCATGGAGACTAACTCCTAGGGCTTGTTTGGTGTAGGTATAGGAGTGTACAAACACTTTCTTTTGATGATTCTTTTAGAAATGACATAAGCAGTGAGCGATCTAATATACTCTTGGATATATTGTCAAAGCTTTGGCTAGTATAAATATTCTAAAGTACTTCTACTATCTTCTCCACACCAAAGTGGCCTACCACTTGATTGTAATGTGCTTCCAAAATCATCTTGGCATGCTTGCTTGAAGGAACACAAAGGTGGCCTAGGTAGTATAGGAGCACAACTTTGAGGTGGAAGCCTAAAACTTGTTTTCCTGTGATCAACATTTGGTATTTGGTAGCAAAGTCAAATTCGCTATTTTTATAATTATGGCCACCCAAAGGTCTTGTGCTCACAAGAGTTAAAAATTGCGGTTAGCACCACAATTGAAGGTCTACGAAGACAATCTACAACATGATTGGTACTACCCTTCTTATATTGTATGTTCAAGTGAAAATGTTGCAAATGCGTGGACCAGTTTTTGTGGTGGTCATTATGTAACTTTCCTTATGTCTACATAAATTACAAAAACCTATAATTAATGTAAACGAATATCTCTTTCCCCACAATATAATACTTCTATTATCAACTACCGTGCGAAATGAAACACCTCTCATTATTAAAAGGATTATACCATCAATGTACCCAACTTTTTAACTACTTCAACTTCCAATAACACCATGGAACTTTATAAATTTCGAGGCAACAACTTTTCAAAGCCATCGAACATGGTTCTCCACATTGAAGTACCAATTAGGAAGAAAACGGGTGGACCAATGATTAGAATGTCGAATGAGAGATTATAAGGTTTTTTCTAAGGGATATCGTCTTAATTTGATAGATGAAAAACAATATAGATTTATTTGTCACGTGATTGAGATAACATTTGGTAGAAGTAAGGTCTCATATCACGTGACACACAATACCATCTTTAATGCCTGTTTGTTTAGAGATGGATTTGCATTTTGCGGTCTTCTGCGTATTACTGATAGCATCATCGACGACTATCGGTCAGTAATGTCAAGCGGTGGAGACCCTATATGTGCATGTATGTGAGTCTTCATTGATCACGAGATCAGACATTGTAAGCTCAAAATGGGAATGTTTTTTTCAGAGGCACCCCCATCTCTTTCTCGTGTAAAAATCAGCAGAACCTTCTCGCAACTGATTGGAGGTCGCCGATGCCGCTACACATGGAGGATTCGTGAATCAGAATGAAACTCTAATTATGGCAAACAAAGAAGGCCGTTATCAAAGTATTTGATTGCAATTCGCAGCAGAACAAGAATCTGTCCGGCTAATAGCAACGATGCTTCCACGATGGCCCCTGTTAAAACTTACACCATTGAATATAAGTATGGGATGACCCCTCTTTAATATCATACTTTTTTTTCTTCGAGCATTAAAAGCGCACGAACGCTAGTTAATTGCAACACCTCACCTGCTTGGGGAGAGGAGAGATGAAAGGAGGAAGTTTCTCTGATAAGGGCTCAACCCAACATGGATCTCCTCAATTTTGACATTTGATTACAGGGATAAATGTCCCAGTACGGTATGAGGTCTCTTTCAGCTACTGGATTGGCTATAGGTGGTTCTAGTAAATCTGACTTCAGGTTTAGGAGAATTTATGGTTTTGTACATAATATTTGTTTTTAATAGTTTATTTAAAGATGGAACAACTCATGTAAGTTTTTAATAGTTTATTTAAAGATGGAACAACTCATGTAAGTTTTTAATAGTTTATTTAAAGATGGAACACCTCAAGTAAATTTGTTAAGATGATCATTAGAATCTAAGCAATAGTATTTTTAGACACCACTACAATTTGTTAAAATGATCATTAAAATAACACTAATACACCACCACTTCTCTCCGTGTATTTAGTGATCCTAAATTCTAACCATCCTTACCAGTCTTAGCTAAGGTTTGTAATGCAACTTGTGAGCTGATTTAGCTTCAATTCTCCCATGCTCAACTTATTAAGAGAAATTCAAGAGGGTAGTTACAACACACCATTTTAAGCTTACGTTACTCTCCTCTGAACATACATGATGATCTGCCTATAAAAATTCAAAATCGTTGCAGGTTAATGTTTATTACAGTGTCTGCCCAGCCGAGAAAGATGATGAACTTTAAGATATTATTGTTGGTTCTGTTTTTAGTAATGACAGAAATAGAAGCAATGAGAAAATTCTCAGAGGCTCTCCACTATTCTTTTCCAGCTAGAAATGACAATCAAGACTACAAAGATGCTCCGTCAAAAAGCATTCTCTTTTTCGAGGGGCAGCGGTCTGGTATTCTTCCACCTAACCAGAGGTTGACATGGAGGAAAGATGCAGCTCTCAAAGACGGATCTGATCAGAATGTATTATTGTTTAGAATAAAATTAAGTCTTTCAGCTTTTCATTCCAATCCATCATTGAGCTTCAATCCAAACTAATAACTTGAATGGATGTAGGTTGATTTGGTTGGAGGATATTACGACGCAGGCTATAAGATAAAATTTGGGTTTCCTATGGCTTTTACAACTAAGATGTTAGCCTGGAGCGTGTTGGAATTCCAGGACTCCATGGGCAAGGAGCTTGAAAATGCCAAAGCTGAGATTCGTTGGGCTACAGATTATATCCTAAAAGCTACTGCCCAGCCTGACAAAATCTTCGTGCAGGTATGACCTAATGAAAAGTCTAGTCTGCCTAAGCATTCATAACGATTTACTGGACACCCCACAATTTGGAGGAATTTCTTACATAAAAACATATTGGTTTGAGTTTGCAGAGGTGGGTGACCCTAACAGTGATCACAATTGTTGGGAGACCAGAAGACATGGACACACCTTGTATGGTTTACAGTATTGACACCCAGAATCCAGGCTCTGATGTTGCTGGTGAAACTGCTGCAGCAATGGCTGCCGCGTCAATTGCCTTCCGAGCATCCGACTTGTCTTATTCCAAACGTCTGTTTGACACTGCAACTCAGGTTAGGCAAAATTTGCCTGAATATTGTAAGTTTTGGTTTTTGGATTTTTTGGGTTGGAAGGGTGACTATACAACTATGAGTGAGATTGTGAATATTGATTTCTTAATTTTGTTTTATTTCTTACCTAAATAGATTTCAGACCTTCAAAAAGTTTTCTCTCTGCTAATGTAATCTTTGGTTATTTAAAATTTATTTTTATTCGCTATTTAAAATGAAATGAATTCCCATAAATTATACAGATTATATAACTTGAATTTATATTTTTAAGAGTAATTGGAGAATTTTGAAAAAAATACCATAATATCTAAAATAGTTAGACTATTGCTGGGAAAATATGCACATTTTTTTTTAATGAAAAGAGCACTATCGCGGATGTGTTTGGGAGTGGGCATTCACCTCCCTTTCATATGATGCCAGGTAACACGGAAAGTGGCTATGGTTTCCATTATATTTGACACAATGGATACACTCTTGTCACAGGTGGTATAAGGAAATACAAGAGGACTCAATATGAAAATTTATTGGAAATACAAGAGAACTCAATATGAAAATTTATTAGATTGGCAGAGCTGGAGGAAAAAAATGACAGTATTGACCACAAGTTGACTGTTCTAGCCATGACATTAGCCACCATCCCTTTATTCTCAAATGAGGATAATGATCAGCCAACTCAGATGCCTAGACATTATGCTCAATAGTTGTTATCACTCACTATTTTTTGCTTTTAGCATTAGTTTTATTTTTGTCTTCTTGTATTGATGTATGTCAAAGTTTAGCACAACCAACTTATTTTGATAAATTTCTATTTAAAATATACTCTAGTTAGAAAAAATCTTAACAACTTTAAAACCCTGAACTTATATAATGATCCAGATTCTTTTTAGACAAACAAATAACAAATATTTTTTATTTTTCATTTTTCATTTTACATAATACAAAGTCAAGAGTTACAAAATGCTTGTAGAATTTTTTCAGTGTACTTTAAATCCGGTATATAAATGGATACGAATTTCATCACACCTGCTAAACTGTTATGTTTGTCCGTCATAGATCTTCGACTTTGCAGATAGATATAGGGGAGCTTATAGTAGCAGCCTCAAGTCTGGAGTTTGCCCATATTACTTGCCCATATTACCGCGACTTTGACGGATATCAAGTAAATCCTCTTTTCTCCATTATTTCCTGTTGAAAATTTCTGTTAATTTCAAACACAAAAGAAATTTCACAGAGAACAACGCTTTGTTATTTTAATTCAAGATCTTAATCATAACAAAACAAACTATTACAAAATAGTTTTCCTCTACTCAAAGGGATTACAACAGGAACGCTTCAGTTCCAGAAACTAATTTCACTATCTCAGAAAAATTAGAGTTTCAGCACTACTGTGCGTTGCAGAAAAAAAAGCTCTCCTTTTTTTTGGTTCTGCTCTCTCTATATCTGCTATTGCATTTTCATATATATAATGAACAACACAACAAATATCTTTCATACGTGTTGCTCGCGCACATACTTCCGTAAGATAGAAAACAATAAAATTAAAGATTTCACCTACATTTACCAACCGCCTTAAATATCATTAATTACACGGCTGAAAATACCCTATCTGAATTTAATGCGTGGCCCATCACAACATCGCATTGAAGCAAAAGAAAAAAGATGTATCGCCGCTGCCATAACTGTTTGGAACATGCGATTTGCGATATGCGATCAGATCGCATCGCGAAATCGCAATTGCAAACAATAGAAAGGACATAATAAAGGTTAACAAGAAAATGTGCGATATGCGATCTGCGACTTGATCACATCACAGGGAGCTCAATTAGAGGTTTTCTGAAAACAATACGTTGCGGTCGCTGTGGCTCCATGACAGTTTAAATTATCTTTCCAACACTCCCCTTTAATTTCAACTCCTGGGTTTTTCTGCATACCCAGGCATTTCCTGAAATGATCAAAACTTTTCTTTCCCAATGCTTTTGTCAAAATGTCAGCTAGCTGATCCTCTGTTCTGTAGTGTTGTAAAACAATCTCACCATTGTTAACCAATTCACGTATGAAGTGAAATTTGGTATCTATGTGCTTTGTTCTTTTATGAAAAACAAAGTTTTTAGACAATGCTATTGCTGAGCTATTGTCATAGTAAATGGTTGTGCCATTTTCTTGTTCATGACACAAATCTCTGAGAACTCTTCTCAGCCACACTGCTTGGCATGCTGTCGCTGTTGCTGCCACATACTCTGCCTCTGCTGTTGATAAAGACACAATTGGTTGCTTCTTGGAAGCCCATGAGATGGCTCCCGATCCCATATGAAACACATATCCCGATGTGCTTTTCTTATCATCAACACTTCCAGCCCAATCACTGTCAGTGTATCCTGTCAACATGAAACTTTCAGAAGAGGAGTATAAAATACCAAACCCCTTCGTTCCATTCACATACCTTAAAATCCTCTTAGCTTCCTGCCAATGAGTCTCTTTCGGTCTTTCCATAAATCTAGAGATTAAACTCACAGCGTGCATAATGTCTGGCCTAGTTGCAGTCAAGTACATAAGGCTGCCAACTATGCTCTTGTACAATTTTGGATCAAAATCCTTGCTGCTGTCTTCTTTGGTCAATTTCAACCCCACTATAGTTGGAGTCACAGCTGCCTTGCTGTTCTGCATGTTAAATCTTTTTAACACTGCTTCTACATATTTATCTTGATAAATGAAAACACCATTTTCACTTTGGTCTACTTTAATTCCAAGAAAATATCGTAAGAAGCCCAAATCAGTCATTTCAAATTCACCTTTCATGACTGCTTTAAAATCAACAATGAGAGAAGCATCATTACTAGTAAAAATCAAATCATCTACATATAAAACAACAATAAGTATCTTACTGCCATTCTCCTTTATGTAGAGTGTGGGTTCACCTTCACACTTATCAAATCCATTCTCAATCAGATAAGCATATATTCTGCTGTACCATGCTCTTGGAGCTTGCTTCAGCCCATAAAGAGCCTTCTTCAGTTTACAGACTTTATGCTCTTGGCCTTCAACTTCATAGCCTAGAGGTTGTTCAACATAAACCTATTCTTTTAACACTCCATTTAGGAATGCAGATTTAACATCCATCTGATAAATCTTCTATTTGTGTTGTGCTGCAATAGACAACACTGTCCTCACTGTTTCTTTATGCTCTTGGCCTTCAACTTCATAGCCTAGAGGTTGTTCAACATAAACCTCTTCTTTTAACACTCCATTTAGGAATGCAGATTTAACATCCATCTAATAAATTTTCCATTTGTGTTGTGCTGCAATAGACAACACTATCATCACTGTTTCCATCATTGCTACTGGTGCAAAGGTTTCATCATAGTCTTTGCCTTGTTGCTGCTTGTAGCCTTTCACAACAAGTCTTGCTTTGTGCCTGTCAATATTGCCTTCAACATTGTTTTTGGTCTTATAGACCCACTTAACTCCAATGACATCTTTGCCTTCAGGGAGGTCCACTAACTTCCATGTTTTACTCCTTTTAATTGCACCAATTTCTTCATTCATTGCTTCAATCCATTTATTTTCATTTACAACGTCTTCAAAATGAATTGGGTCATCAACATGACAATACAAAGCGAGTAATGAATTCAGACCGGTATTGTTACTTACCTCTCCTTGTTCATAAATCTCATTCAGATTTCTGAATCTTGGTCTTCTTGGTGTGCTTGAAGTTCCATCTAAACTTGAGGGTATTTATGATCCCTGTGGTGTGCTTGAAGAAGCACTTCCTTGAGTTCTTAAGGTTGTTTGAATTATAGCTTGTGGTGTGGTTTGTTGTACTTGTTGTGGTGGAGGAGGAGCCACCAAAGAAGGATTATTTGCTGTTGTCCCTTCCTCTTCTTTTTCGTGAGACATAATTGTCTTCACATTCACTGTCTTCTCTAAGCTTCTATCCCAAGCTTCATTTTCAATGAACTGCACATCTCTGCTTACAATCAATTTCTTAGTGGATGGATTATTGAGTTTGTATGCTTTTGACTCATCACAATAGCCAATAAATACACACTTCTCCCCCTTACTATCAAGCTTTTTCCTTAGCCGATCTAGTACATGTGCATAAGCTACACAGCCGAATACTCTCATGTGAGTGACAATTTGCTTTTGACCACTCCATGCTTCTTCTGGTATTTTGTTCATGACAACTTTAGTTCGGCATCTATTCAAGATGTAAACTGCACAAGTGATAGCTTCTGCCCAATACTCATAAGGCAAGTGCTTTGCTTTCAGCATACTTCTAACCATGTCAAGAATGGTCCTATTCTTTCTTTTGGCAACACCGTTCTGCTAAGGTGTATATCGTGCGGTGAACTACTTTTGTTTGCCATTCTCTCTGCAAAAACGCATAAAGCCTTGGGAGATGTATTCTCCTCCTCTATCTGTTCTGAGCACTTTGATATAATGCCCACACTGCTTCTCAACAAGAGTTTTGAAGTGGAGGAATTTCTCAAACACTTCACTCTTCTGTTTCAGCATATACACCCATGTCTTTCTGGTGTAATCATCAATGAAAGTTAAGACATATTTATTTCCGGAAAATGATGGTATTTTCATCGGTCCACAAACATCCGAGTGAACAATTTCCAAGGGTGCTTTTGCCCTTATACTCTTTCCTGCTGGAAAGCTTTCTTTGTGCTGCTTGCCCAAGATGCAGCCTTCACAAAGGTTGACCGGTTTTTCAGTCAATGGCAATCCCTTTACCATTCCCTTTCTGTGCAACAAATTCAGGCCTCCGAAATTAAGATGTCCAAATCTCAAGTGCCATAACCAATTCTCATCTTTCACTTGTTCCTGAAAGACTTCTTGTGTTACAGCTGCAATAGTTCTTTCTTCCTTCAAGTCTGCCCTGAGTTTGAGAGGAAACATTCTATTGCTGGTCATCAGCACCTGTGCAATGATCTTCTTACTTGGAGGTATATCTCTGATTGTACACACATCATCTTTGAAGAACATGTTGTAACCTTTGTTAATGAGCTGCCCAATGCTCAAAATATTACATTTCAGACCAGGTACATAGTATACCTCTGGCACAATCATCTGTTCTCCATTTCTTGCTCGAATACTGACTCTGCCCTTACCCTTGACATATATCTTACTATCAGTTCCTGTTGTTACCTCAGATTTCACATTTTCGTCCAGATTGGAAAACATTGCAATATTTCCAGTGATGTGATTACTACAACCTGAGTCTAAGAACCAAAACTCTTCTTGTTTGTCTTGTGCAATGTTACATGTTAACAACACATTCTTTGGATTCTTATCTTCTTCATTTGCAAAATTAGCATTTTGACTATTATTCATGTAATTTTGCTTTTTCCTACATTCATTGGCATAATGCCCATATTTCTTACAATAATGACATTGGACTTGGGATTTGTCATACCTTTGTCCATGAGCTTGCTGTTTGCTTGAACCTTCATCTTGGTTCTGATTGCAGCTCCTTCCGCTTGTGCTAGCAGGATAATATCTGCCTCTGTTTTGGCTTCTTCCACGACCTCTGTTATTTGCTTTGCCTCGACCTTTTCCTTGGCTGAAAGAAATCTGAGTCTTCAATGCTTGCTCAAAAGAGGAATCTGTTCCTCTACTCAGTTTGTGTTCATGAGACATTAGAGAAGCACTCAGTTCATCTACCGTGAATTGTGAAAGATCTTTTGTTTCTTCTATTGCTACCACAATAGATTCAAACCTTGAGGGTAAACTTCTCAAGATTTTCTCTACAATCCTTCTTTCCTCAAGAATCTCACCATGAGACCTTATCTGGGTTATCAACCCAATAACCCGAGTGAAGAATGAATCTATTGTATCAGATTCCTTCATGCTGAATGTTTCAAAGTCTCTCCTCAACATCTGCAACTTTACAGTTTTCACCTTCTCCATGCCTTGATAGGCAGTTTTGAGAATATCCCATACCTCTTTGGATTTTGTTGTTGTTGCAATCCGTGGAAAGATACTTTCATGTACTGATTGGAAGAGGAAAAAGAGGGCTTTGGCATCTTTCTTCCTGTCGCTCTTCAACTGGTCTCTTTCTGCTACTGTCAAAGCAGCCAACGCTGTTGCATCTGCAGGTTCAACATAGCCAGTTTCAACCAGCTCCCATATTCCTTGAGAAGCAAACAATGCTTTCATTGTTATGGACCAATAACTATGATTTTTCCCATTAAACTGTGGCAGTTGGGAATTTGTCAAGCCTGTTCCAGCATCTGCCATCTTAACTCTGTATAGGTAAAGAAGAGATACTGTCTGTAAAATAAAAAACAAGAAAAAACTCTCTGCTGAAAAAATCTGTTCAATAAACTTCTTACAGCTCCTAGAGTGAAAAACAAACTGTGTTTTTGACTCACTGAGTGCCTAGACTAGCTCTGATACCATGTTGAAAATTTCTGTTAATTTCAAACACAAAAGCAATTTCACAGAGAACAAAGCTCTGTTATTTTAATTCAGGATCTTAATCATAACAAAAAAAACTGTTACAAAATAGTCTTGCTCTACTCAAAGGGATTACAACAAGAACGCTTCAGTTCCAGAAACTAATTTCACTATCTCAGAAAAATTAGAGTTGCAGCACTGCTGTGCGTTGCAGAAAAAAAAGCTCTAATTTTTTTTGGTTATGCTCTCTCTATATCTTCTATTGCATTTTCATATATATAATGAACAACACAACAAATATCTTTCATACGTGTTGCTCGCGCACATACTTCCGTAAGATAGAAAACAATAAAATTAAAGATTTCACCTACATTTACCAACCGCCTTAAATATCATTAGTTACACGGCTGAAAATATCCTATCTGAATTTAATGCGTGGCCCATCACAACATCGCATCAGAGCAAAAGAAAAAAGATGTGCCACCGCTGCCATAACTGTTTGAAACATGCGATTTGCAATATGCGATCAGATCGCATCACGAAATCGCATTGGCAGACAATAGAAGGGACATAATAAAGGTTAACAAGAAAATGTGCGATATGCGATCTGCGACTTGATCGCATCACAGGGAGCTCAATTGGAGGTTTTCTGAAAACAGTACGCTGTGATCGTTGTGGCTCCACGGCAGTTTGAATTATCTTTCCAACATTTCCCAACCTGGAAAATTATGTGAAATGGTCCCAAAGCTAAATTTACAATTGTGGGTATTTCAGGATGAATTACTGTGGGCTGTATGGTTGCACAAAGCATCGGTAAACGATTCTTATATTCAGGTCCCAAAGCTAAATTTACAATTGTGGGTATTTCAGGATGAATTACTGTGGGCTGCTGTATGGTTGCACAAAGCATCGATGAACGATTCTTATATTCAGTACATTCATGGCAATGGCAAAACACTCGGAGCTGATTACGACTTCGATGAATTTGGATGGGACAATACGCATGCTGGCATTAATGTTCTCCTATCCAAGGTAATCACTCGACAATGCTTAATATACCAACGGTAATTGAATTGCAAAGCTATGTATTCTCAGTTGTATATTTGTTTTCGCAGGGGTATTTGATGGGGAATGTATTGTTAGAATCATACAAACGACGGTCTGACAGGTTTTATTTGCTCTCTCTCCTCAAACATCTTATCGACATGTTCAATACACACCAGGTTTCCATCGATCGTTTTTTCCTTTATTTCTTTTTTGTTATAGTTTGGCAATTAGACAGAGGAAAGGTAATTTACAATTTCTGTAACGCAAAGTATTTGTGTAGCCTGGTTGTTTTTAACTTGATTGCAAATTTTAGATTACTGATAAAAGTGAAATCAACTGTATATGGGGTATGGTATATTTTGTGATATTTGCATTTGGAAATTTAAATCAATATGGGGTATGGTATATTTTGAGATATTTGCATTTGGAAATTTATAATTTAATTGAGGTTCACATAATTATCATAGTATAAAGTGATTCTTAATATAGGGCATATTTATCTCTATGGCTGATTTGTTGAATATTTGGTAATTAGATAGACAGCACGCTGTCAATTATTTGATCACATTGATGTCAGTTTAATTGCCAAATATTCTACAAATTAGTAATGTGGTCAATTATTTGACCGCGCCGATGTCCATCTGATTGTCGAATATTCTGCGAATCAGCAATCGAGATAAGCTCACGACCAATATAGCATCATAGGGCACTCTTTCTTTCTGCTATTCGCAAGAATTAAGAAAGAGTTACATAGTCAACATAGTCCAAATACAAAGTACAAAGGGGGCAGTTACATAGTCAAGATAAATATTACAAAGGCCGCTCCCAATGGAGAATGACAACCAATATTTGTGGAGCTATAGCTCCATTAATGCACTGGCAGTGTATACTACCTATTGGATTTTTATACTTGGTTAAATCCAATGGCTGGCATTCATTGGGGCATTAATAGAGCTATAGCTCCACAAATAGTGATAGCCATGGAGCATCATGTCACACTGAGACTTGAACCTGGGTAGGGATAATAATGTCATAGTTTAATGAGGCCATAATTTTGCCTGGAAAAGAGTGGAAATTCCGGCACAATTTTGAGAAAACCGGGCAGAAATTTTTGGAGATCCTGGTTACAGCAGTCAAGCGTAAGGATTTTGGGTGTCCCGGGGTTCTTGACGGTGCTGAATCCATTTCCACCATCATAAAACAATTCAAACAATTCCAATATTAGATTTTTTTAAAAAATTCCCACAAAATTCAGCTTATCCTCTAAATGAAACTATGACCTCGTTAAACAATACCAATTATCATTAAACCCTCTCAACGAATTAAAATACACTCCATTTAAGGCTACACTAATCTATACTCTATTCATGATCTAGTTGTAGTCAGCTGTGGAGGAGAATCTTGGTGAAACCGATTGAAGTTGAACATGTTTTACAGGTGGGTTGATATACAAATCCAATGCAAGTAAGATGCAGAGCGTGACCTCAATATCATTTCTGGGGTTAGCGTCTCAAGGGCTGTGGTGTGGAATCGTGGAGACAACTCCCGCAAAAATCAGGGCCGTTGCTAAGCGGCAGGTAAGTGCAACATCTGCATTAATTAACATGAGTGGGTTCCGCTGAGAAATAATTAGTAAATCCAGAAAAGATCGTGCTGCTGCACATCCTGAGGAAAAAGTTTAATCAATTTTAGATGACGTGAGCGCATCCAACGGAGTGCAGATTGATTACATATTAGGCGAGAACCCTTTGAATCTGTCATACATGGTGGGGTATGGATCCCGCTTTCCTCAACGGATTCATCACAGAGCTTAGTCTCTGCCTTCTGTATCTGATCATCTAGGCTTCATTTCGTGTAAAACTGGTCTTATTATTACAGTCGCAACGATTCCAACCTGATCTTCTCATCGGAGCAGTCGTCGGAGGATCCGATGAAAACGATGAGTTTCCAGATGTTCGAGCAAATTTCCGAGAGTCGGAGCCTACGACGTACATCAACGCTCCTCTCGTTGGCGCGCTTGCATATTTCAGCGAAATCCGTGGTGAGCCCGTCAACATCATGATTATGGCGAAAGGCTTTGAAGATGCTGAAGACAAACCATGAACAAGGCAATATAGCCGAGAAAGCCTGTAATGTATATTCGAATTCAACAATGAAGACAAAACCAGAGTTTGCACCATTATGTCATTCTATCTCGTTGTTTCTGTACATTTGTTTGTGATGGGTTCAGGCTTTTTCGTCCCTGGAGTTATATTGTGCACGATGCATAGGATTGTAATTCCATTTTACAAGTTTATATGAAATGGTAATTTTCTTTTTCTTTCTTTAATTTTTTCTTTTTGGTTCATGACACTGCTGAGTTTGGACACGGTTTAGTTTTAATCTTAAATAGAACGATCTGTCAGCAATATTTTGTGATGAGTCTTTGAAATACTTTAATTTTTCTAATGAAAAATTTTTCCACAAATTTTTC
Organism: Pinus taeda; assembly: GCA_000404065.3. NCBI lineage: Eukaryota > Viridiplantae > Streptophyta > Pinopsida > Pinales > Pinaceae > Pinus > Pinus taeda. Next base: position 222,657 of record APFE030019147.1, read on the forward strand.
CATGAAATTTGAATTTTTCTGTGAAATAGTATAAGTTTTTTTATAAAATATTTATCTCAACTTTTCCCTAATAAAACAGCTTTAATGAAATTTGAATTTTTTTATAAAAAATTTATCTAACTTTTCCCTATAAAATACTTGTGTGAAATTTGAATCTAAAAATTAGTAAAAAACTGAAAACCACACAAATTAATTAATTTATACCTCATAAATATGTGTAAATTTATACCTCATAAATATGTGTAAAGCAACTATATAAATAAAATAGGAATAATAATAATGACTTTAGTGTTTTTGAATAATTATAATTTTTATTTTTGATTTTTTAAATATTGATTATTATCATTTGATATATTCAACTATTATTAGATGACCAAAATGATTTGCCAAGAAGAAAAAAATGTTTCAATAGAAAATTATGCAAAATTTTATTATTATTATTGTTATTATTATTTGGTTTGATTCAATGGAATTTGAAATATTGAATAGTCCACTTAACACTTATTACATCCGCTGATGCTCACAAGGGTGAAGAAGTGGAATTGAAACTAGTGAAATGAATCACATCACATAGTGTCAATCATCACTTCTGGGGCTTGCACCTAGTAACCAAGACTTCCTCAAAAACGCTTAACTATGGAGTTTTCCCCACAATCAAGCCCACTTAGCTTGCTACCACATTTGCAAAACCTTAGCAAGTATTGTGCCTCATGAACCATTCAAGTAGAGCTCTCACCACTCTTTTTGTATTTAAGTATTGAGAAGTTTTCGCAATGCATTATATCAGATATCATTTTTTGGGATTCAACTGTATTAGATAAGTCATTCATCTATAAGCATATCCATGAAAAGTAATAATCACTGACTAATTTCTCATAATTTTCGAAAAATCCACTTAATACCCATTGCATAAGTAATGTTCATATTATCAATTATAATTATGATTTATTTGATTAAAGTTTTAACTAATAACTTTTATTTATCCATAAAATTACTTTTCTATTTTAAATATTAATTAATCTAACTTAGTTCCTTTATAAATTTTATACATAAATTTTTAATTTTTTTTTTAAATTTAATTTTTTTAACTTACACATAAAAATAGGTAAAAATTTCAATTTTTTTTATTAATAATAATAAAAGAAGGAAAAAAAACCTTCAATCTGTTTTCAGGCATGTGTCCGATTTATTATCTCCCCCACTAGTTACAAGAGTTGTGTACCAGTGTCTTGTAAAAGGACACGTGAAAAGATCATTCGCAAAAGAAACGCATCTGATGATAAAAGTAATTGGGAAAAGAGGAAGTTCCTCTATGGCCTTTGATACCACATATCTAAATGCTGAAATTTTGATTATTTCCATGTCAAAAATTGTTTAGATCATTGGAGTTAAAGTATTCATTGATTTATTTATCTACTCCTAAATTATAACGTCCATAGTCATGCATTATATGAAAGATTTCAGTGAGAGAGTGAGTTAAATCATGGAAGCAATAATGACTCCCTATATAATAATATATAATATAATGGAAATATTTTGTGTAGAGTTTAAGATCAAAGATGGACCGATGAATACAAATTATGGTATATTGTTGTATTTTTTCATAATACGTTTATATTTATGTAAAGATATGAATATAAAGAAAATATATAAAAATATAATATTATTACCAATATTGTTTGGAAAACTCATAAAGACATTATAATATTATTACAAATATTGTTTGAAAAGCTAATAACTAGATTATAATATTATTAGAGAAGAAGAGGAAAGAAGCTTCAAAAGGATGACAAATAATTTTAAATTAGCGAGAAGTTTTTTAACTTTTACTCTCCTCATTACCATGTGTTTTAGCGGGATTTAAACAACGTGAAACTAAATGAAGGAAGGAGGTTGTTTAGGGAGAAGCTCGCCTTCCAAAGCATGGGTTATCTGTGCTAGTCCAAGAAACTATGTAGTGTGATAAGGTGGAGGAGTTGTTTGGAAAGTTATGGAAATTCCAGTTATATTTGGAGAAAATTTGGCAAGGATTTTTGTAAATCCAAGTTATAATTATTAAACTTTAAAATTTTAGGTGTCCTAGCCGTTTTTGATGGTGAATCCATTTCCACCATCAAAAACATGATTCAAACACTGACTCTACAAGATTTTTTGAATTTTTTACCCAGATTCTGACCATTTTTGACTGTCCAAACAATTCCTCCAGCTCATTAAACGAATCTCTAAAAAACTCATCTTCATTTGAATTTAAATATTATAAAAATATTTCTCTTTTCATGAGTACTCTTCATTTATGCAAAATTTCAAATTGAATAATTCGGAGACTCAATTTTCATTCCATGTATTTCATAGGCTACACATATTATCATTCTCCGTATCCGCACACTTTTGAAGTGTTAAAATTTCTGTTTTCCCACCCCAGTTTTCAGTTTCTCCTTATTTCTCTCCTTATTTCTCCCATGTAGTTAAATGCCCTTTCCCATAACCATACATTCAACAAGCTGGAAAAAATAAATTTTGCTGAAAACACAAATTTTGGAAAATTTACAGAA